>CAJNOQ010000041.1:0-91182 GCA_905250885.1 Didymodactylos carnosus
GGTTTCTGAAAAACTGGTTTTCCAGAAAACCGAGTCTTAAAGAGTCATCGGCCGATATCCTTTTAGGCTTTTTACCTACTCGAGACCACCTATCGAACGATGTATGAACGAATGAAATCGGAGTGGGGCACCTGGGAATGTTTCCTCGTTAGTCATTTCCAACGCTTTTCAAGAAAGAATAAACATTTTCAGAAAAAATCACTATTTTCGAAAATTCGGTCTTCCCGATTCATGAGAAAAAATTTCGATGAATATTTTTTTGATTCAAAACTTTGTGTTATACATGATTCGATGGAACTCTGTGCGCTGACTCTAAATATGACCTTATTTTTTCCTAAAAATGTTCGACTGTGCTTGCTAGAAATCAAATTTTGAGCTTTTTTGAACGTGTTGAAAACGGTGGAAACCGACTGTACGGCTTGTCCCCGTAACCCGTATAGCAGAGATGTCACAGCGTTAATTTTTTTTGCTCATTTTGTTTTAACTATAACTCCGAAGCTAAAAGTCGTAGAGAGTTCGGAGACGTTTAAATTAAAAGAAAAAACTGTTTTCTAGATGAAGATCTGTTTAGACTATAGGTAACCTATCCTCATAAAACTGTAATCCAAATGCTGAGACCTGCTTTTTGAGAATTGAAACCAACGGTGTAGATCTCAGCATTTAGACCACAGTTTTTTTAAGATAGGCTTCCTAGAGTCTGATCAGATCGCAAAATGCAGAAAACAGTTTTTTCTATAATTTAAAACGTCTCCGACTCTCTACACTTTTAGTTTCGGAGTTATAGTCGATACAAAATGAGCAAGAAAAGTAACACTGTGACATATCCGCTATAGGAGTTATGCGGACAAGCTGTGTACGGATCCATCTCTAGCGGAACTTAGTATGTTCAGAAAATTGTGATTTCTTCCCGTGGTCAAAAACCAAAAATTTCTTGCTAATACATAGGTGAGACTCTAGATTCCGAATTGGTGTCATGTTAGTTAGAGTTGCAGTGGGAACGGTGAAAAACTTTTCTTGATCGAACACCATGCGTTTTGAAGCTAATTTTTGACTATATGAGTGAATGCTTGTGATTCTTGACACTTGGAACAAATTTTATGCTGTTAACTTGAGCATCTATCGTTGTATATTTTACTGTCGTCGTATCGGAAAAATTTGCACTTTCGCTTTTTTGCTTAATGTCCACCTAGGTGTGTGCTGTAATACGAATATTAATGATTTATTCTTCATATGTATAACGTTCACAATATCGAATATCAGCTTTTGTGACAGTATTAATAGAAAATGAATGCTTATCTGAAGTTGTGTCACATAACCTTAATAATCCTCACTTATCATTTTATAGACAGATTAAACAACTAATCTGGCTTTATTGTTAGATATAACATGATATTAATCATAAAAAACAAGGTGACGCTACCACTTTCATACGAATAGATTGTGCAGTCATAATTATCATTACGAGAAATGATCATACTTCTTTATAATAGATGCGCCTACTAATGGAAAAAGAGAAGAACTATTCGTACACACCACATTTGTCAAATGGTTTCTATTTACTTTAATTAAATTAGAATGTTGATTTAATACGTAAATGAATAATCCGATCAATGGATCAAATTTTTTTTTATTATTTTTCTCTTTTTTGACAACGTTAAGTGTGTGTACGCGTTATTCTCTCGACGACTATAAATTTGTGTGAGTTTGAAACATCGTCAACAAATAACGATAAGGTAGTGTTGATTGAAGAAAGAGAAAATATCAATTTTTTCGTATTTCTTTTTTTTAGTCATAAAAAAATATTTCTAAAGATGATACTCACTACAAGATTATGTTATCTCTTAAGCGTCGTGAAATACTTGATATATTACTGATACAAATCTCAATTCTTTAAATTAATAGTGTTACACATATGTCTACAAATCTTGCTATGAAACAGTGATATTAGCATTTTGCTGTTCTTCAGGATATAATGCACATTGAATCATTTGTCTAAATTTTCAAACAAATATGTTTGATCAAATTTTTATTAAGAATATTAAAAGTTTGTACAAAAGATATGGTTCAATTATTAACTCAAAACACTTTTTTTAATGTTTTTTTTCTTCTTTTCTTTGTTTTTTCATTTTTTTTTAGGTAAAAAGTTTTGTTTTGTTATGTAAAGTAACGATGACAATTAAATCAATATTTAAATTGTACTTTACAGATTGAGAGAATAGTTGATTTCTTTTATAGACGATTAGTTCACCACAAGGATAAACAGTCAAAATGGTGACTATCATTATCAAAAGGCTCACTTGAAAAAACACACAGACGCCATTTTTTGACGGTCACCTTTTTTTTCTTCGTCTTTATATCACGAACGTGACAGATACCCATAAACTTATAATTAGTTTAAATTTCAATAGGCGAACTGATGCCTTATACATGTATAGATTCAATAAACGATGATATATCATAATACAAGATTGACTATAATTTAGAAGTATAACTATTTTATGTTATTTTTTTTACTATTGGTTTTTTATGGCGCATAAACCTTGACGCGATAAAGTTTTTCGGGTTAGTTGTAGCAGATTGTTTGATTATTGAATGTTTTTCTCTTCAGGAAAAAATAATATGCAAAAGAGAGAGAGACAGAGAGAGAAAAAAATTTTACTGAAGAGAAAATGGAAGCTCAGTATATATCTTACGTAGAAGATATCAATAGGTAAATCCATATAAACGAACTGTTATTCAGCTAGTAGGTATAATTAGTGAGGTAATTGTATTATATTGATCATTCGGATGTTTGAGGAACGAGTTCTAGAGACTCCACGTTTGTTTTGTCTATTTTTTTCTCATTGTTATCGAGTTCGAGACCACATTTCAAAATAAATAATAAATTTGGTTAAAATTCGAAAAAGCTAGCGTCTGCGCATGTATTATTCTTTACTTAGTGTCAAGTGTTAACCACTTTTATTTATCATAACTGTTAGAACAGTAGCATGTCATTTTTTCAAAATTGTTCGTGGCTTTTGTATCAAAATTTATTCCAAAAGGTTTTTCGTGTATAATAATGTTTTGAACAAGAAGATAAGCAAAGACAAACAATAAAAAAAAGAAAAAACATAATCTAAATTTTGCAGTTCGTTCAAGTTCATCAAACCTTTTATGTATTTTTATATGATTTCATTGATCTTCAAGAATATCAGTGTTTTCCATATCACTTCGCAAACAGTTAAATAGAAGTTTTTCGTAAAACTCATGATTCACACATCACGAGTGATGATGCCGAGAAATTGATTCGAATTATCTTAGCATTGCATCTACATACGACATTTATATCTGTAACTCTTTCGAGATGTCATGGTATCTTTCTCATTCCATAACTAGTGCTGAGATGTAAGCCCTTTCTATCGGAGTTCTTAGAAATGTTTTGTTTGATATAAGTTACAAAAGCTGGATAAAGTTCAAAAGATCTTAGTATTTTGTAAGCTATTTTTAGTCTAAAGAATAGCGAAGTCTGATACAGTAGAAGAAAGAAAGAGCATCTTCATTATAGATTTATTGTAAGTATCAAGCAATACAGAAAAAGAATAGTAAAAAGAAACAACAACAACAACGAAAAAAGTCGTTTATTCACAAGATGATTGTTCTGATGGATTAGGATGCTATTTATACAAGATAGTTCACGTTCTCAATATAAAGAGATAGTTAGTTCTCAAAGCCATATGTTTCTTGTATGCATGAATCATTATTTTCATCAACTCCCATCTATGCCGTTTTGTAAATGTTGATTTTGTAATATCGACTTCTGTAATGGGAAACTTTCTGTTCTCAACTTATGCAATACATTCGAAACTTGCATTGCACGATTGTAATCTTATTTTTCTAGAGATTTATAGCTCCTTTCACTTTATATATGATATGCACTTAAAGAAAATTTGACTTGCTCATCGTGTAAAGCATCAAAAATCATCCTACAATGTATTGATCTTCAGCTATTCAAATATGATGTGGTTAGTAATCGTTCGCCACTTGTAATGTGAGATTTTGCCCGTTTCTCAGGGTCCTTGTACTAAAAATTTGATATTTGTCACAAGCCTTGAAGAATTAGTAGGAAAGATTTCAAAGTTCATTATTCTAAACGGATCAAAATGAACCATAAGATTATTTACATTTAGCTCATCTTACTGACAACTAAGTTGACTCCTTTAAATTCCATATGGACATTTGTTGCTTTTCTCATTACAAACGTGATAATTACTAACAAACGTTATTGTCATTTCAGAATTATGATTATATTAATGAATATCATCCCATATTCATAAATAATAATGTCTAACGAAAAAGTATCATTCCGTGAACGTATGAAATTACCTTTCAGTCGAGTTAAAGAAAAGGTTGTTGAGTACAATATTACATCACTTTTACGTCACAATTTTTCTAATAATTTGAATAATATATCTCATTACCATCGATCTCCTATTTCACACATCTCACAATCATTTGAAAAGATCAAAAATAAAACAGAAACAATTATCAATACTAAAATTGATTTATCTTCCAACAAAACTGGCTTCTACGATTCACTATTTGTACCACAGACAGAATATGATTATTATCTAATGACAGGATTAATATGTTTATGGATAATTGCATTCTTGTGCATTTTACTATCGATTATCATTGTTATCATATCAAAAAAAAAGAATGCTGATTATGCCAGTACCAGTATGATATTTATACATATATTTATTTGTGAATTACTCTATCTTATTTTTGTACTATTAGCATGGATTAATGCTAACAAAGAGTTTACATTAGGATCAAGTCTTTGTGATATAGCAAATTATGGTATGTATACTAATTTTCACTTTCAACATAATTTCTTTACTCAAAAATCCTACAATTAGAAAAATAGTGACATACAATACAACAACTTTATCTATATTTCAGGTATTTATGTAATAATTCCCATAATTCAATTGTCACTATTATTTTTATCGCTAGAACGTTTGTTAATACATTTTAATATTAGTTTTCCATGTTTAAAAATATTTACAAACCCATCTATCGTTCAACTTATTCTTATCATCATATGGGTAATATCTAGTATATTATTGATTGCGTTTATTTCTATTAAAAAGTATTTTAAGTCCATTATTAAAGATACGATAGCTAATGTTGCGTCACCATTAATCGATGGTATTACTAAACGTTTTGAAAAACCTCAATACCGTTGTTCGATCGATGGAGATATATCTTCAATATCTAAAACAATATTCATCATCTTATTTATCATACTTGTCATCAAACCAATGATAGCTGGAATCGGATTCAATATGTTTTTACCATCATGTTGTAAAAATAAACAGAGAAAAAATTTGATTGCTCAAAGTCAGTATCGAACTACATTACTTGTTACAATATTTTTATTATTAAATTTTTTTTTCGCATTTCCATATTATTTTGTATCAACGTTTAATGGTATTCTAACAAGGGTACAATCAACAAAACATGTATTTATAATTGTATTAAAAATATGTTTTATTCTAAGAATATCAAATATTATACTTGAATGTCTCGCATTTTTTATATTTGAACGAAATTCATGGATAGTTTTAAGTAAAATATTATTTTATTTAACATGTAAACATTTTGAAGTATTGAACGTACATGATGACGAATTATTAATGAGTACAGATGAAGAAATTAATAAATCAATTAGGATCTTACTTCAAGGACAATCATCATCATCTACGCTAACACAAGATTCAAATGAAGATGATTATGAAACAATGATTATGACAAATCAAAAACAGCCAGATAAAAAACGTAATGATCAAAATCATGTAGTGAAAAAAAAACCTAATAAAGAAACATTAAAAGCGTCAACGGAATCTGACACCAGTGATGAAGCTGTTCCTAGACCAAAGCAAGTTAAAAAGAAGCCAAATCATATTCTAAAAAAATCCGAAAGTGATACGATTACTGATGAAGAAGTACTAGAACAAATGGCAATAATGATAAAGAAATCTAGCAAAATGGAACAACAAACACTGCCTGATAATGAAACAAATGATATTGAAATGAGGCCAACAAATATTAAAAGTAAAAGTAAGAAAAAGGACGAAAAAGAAGATAATCAGGTGTTGAAGAAGCTCTCACCTAGCTCAAAAATGACTTCCAATCATGTTCGATCAAACATCCCAAAGCCAAAAAATAAGGCAATCGATGATGAACAAAGTAGCGATTATGATGATGATGTTTTTGAAAAAGAAAAGTTATCTTCTGATGATCAAATAAATATTATTCAGCGTAAACCAAAAAATCATCTTTCAAATAATAAAGATATGATTAGGATCAACAATGAAACGCGTAGAGCTTTTGACGATAAAATAACTATTGTACCAACACTACCAACAGATACTCTCAAAAATAGCAATAGATTAAAAATCACATCAAATCATACACAACAGAACAATATGGATAAAACGAATAGGGCAAGAGCAAAATCATTAAAATATCAGACAAAAATAACAGAAATGTCTCATGATGTTTGATATTAACATTTTAGAGAATTTGATTTGTTTTACTAATATCTCTTAATTGCATCTCGTTTAATTTTCTCATGCATGCTTTCACGAACTACGCTTTGTTTTATTAATAGCTACAATGTTTTGTATTTCTTATATATAAGGATGAAAAGAAATAATATAGAGAATAAATATTTTGACCAAATGTGTTGGTTTTCTCTTTTGAGAATTCATTTACTAGAAATGCTTAGATGCTTAGTGCTACAGATAAAAGTATAGCGACTCATTTTTTCTTCAAGTCTATCAAGTTTTTTGTTCTGATGTCTATAACAGTGATGAACAATAATTTTTCTTTCAATTTTTTGTTTAAAAAGGGCGCTGAACTCATCCACCATCTAGGGTTCAAAAACATAAAGTCTAATGATTTAAACTAAGCGTATATCACTGTTCTTCTCTTTTTACTTAAATACAAATTGTTATATAATTTACTTGTCTTTTTCAATTACGGCTATAGACGCAACTATCGTTCATCCTTTGATAGCCTAAAAATGACTGGTTCTAATCTTTTTAAATCATGTTAATAACAATACAGTTATTTTCTGTTGTTTCTACCTCAGATTTGTTAGTTTTAAGTTTAATCATAACTTTTTTATAAACAAAAAGCTGTTGTTTTTTTAGCTCTTCGTTAAAATTTGTTGTTATTCTTTTTTATTTATTTTTTATAAAAATTTTTACTTTTTAATATTAAAACACATTGCTACGTTTATTTAACAGCCATTTCAGACGGTACTCAAACATATGTTATACATCTCAGTCAAACAAACTATGAATCAAAATATAAACTTTTCTGAGTAAAATGACGCTTTTTGATTGAAAAAATATTGTTTCGTTGCTGAGATATGATTATTAGAATTAGTTTTTCTTTCATCGATCCGAGAAAAGTTTATGTATCACATCCTTAGAACATTTTTATACTGCTTTTTCTACTTACTAGCGTAGTATTAGTGGTAAAATAGAAGTAGTGTACGTTTTTTAGATCAATGGCTCTATATTTAACCAAATGAGAGATGAGTCCGGACTTGGACTCGAAAGTTTTTCTATCAAGTCCGTTTGAAGTCAAGTTAGAATCTATCATGTTCAAGAATAAAGTCAGTGTAATCTTAAACGTAATTCAATCTCTTTTTTATCAAACATGTATCTAATGTATAATAATGACTAAACTTTATGAACTTGTCGTATATGAGTATGAATGACATTCGTCAACTGAGTTATTCAGAAAGCAAAAAAATTAGTGTAATGGCTCTGTTTTCTACTAAAAACTCGACTGGACTAATTAAACAAAACACGTTGATAAATAACAATGGATAGATATGAGACAGATGGTAGTCAAGTATTTTAGTTCGTGAAAGAAAGTATTTTTACAAGATATTAAAAGTTATATCATTCCATTCAATTTTTTTACACTATTCACGAATATCGAGTTTATTTTGCAATGTAATCCGATTCTCATACGAAAAATCGGGAAATACTAGTCTAAAACACGATGTTAAGCGAGAAATGGGAACGAGACCATTCCGCAAGATTAGATTTTCTTTAGATTAAAGTGGAATGTGAATTATATTTTGTGAAAAAAATTTCACCTCTTAATCTTGCGTATTTACGAAGATATAACAAACTGAAAGTCTCCATTACCGAACATGGCGCTTTTTTAGATTTGATCGATTTTTTCAAATGCTTATATCTCAGCAATGAAACAATATTTTTTTCAATCGAAAAGCGTCATTTTACTCAGAAAAGTCTATATTTTGATTCATAGCTTGTTGAATTGAGATCTGTGATATATGTTTAAACATCGTCTGTCGTCTCTTATCAGAAATGGTTGTTAAAAGAAAAGAGATTTATTGAATCAGTCATCATACTCAATACTCTACAATGAAAATTCAGAAGTTTTACATTGTTCCATCTGCACTGTTGTTTTTATTGAGTCTGTATTAGTTTAGTTTTTGAATAAGATGGATGTACAAAACAAAATATAGCAGAAAAAGAAAAAAAAATACAAATAAACTGCACATTCACCCACACATCATAATACTCAAAAAAAACAACAAATAAATGAAATATTCAAATTGTAACAAAAAAAAGAAACATCAACATCAATGTTTCATGAATTTATCTTGTCTTTGTTTAGTCGAAGAAAAACAAAATGTAGCACATAACAAGCACCCCACATCAATACCCTGGAATGTGTATGTAAATCTCACAGTTTTCAGCAGAAAAAAGTAAATGGCCTGAGAGAAAGAATAAATAAAACAAAACTGTTTTAAATGATGAATACTCGTTACTTATGTCGAGATATCATTTGTTTCTTTTTGAAAGACACCAGATAAATGGACGGATAGTTGCTGAAGATCACTTTTTCCTTTGGGACGGGGATGAAATACACATGAGTCTACTGTTCAATTTTTTTCTTTAACAAGAAGAAAACACTCAATGTATATCGTTAGCTAAAAAACGTCGTTCAAAAAAACTTTAACTGTTTCCAACTTACTTGAGAAACAACAACAAAAACAGAAAGTCAACATTTTCTCTATATGTACAATAAACAAGCACTCTCCACAATCTGTTCGTTAACTCTTGAAAATGAACATAAAGCTTGACAGAAAGAAACAGAAAAATCTTTAACAATGTTTTCAGGAAATATATCGCCTGCGCGAGCAATGTGCCAATATTTTTAAGACTTTGATTATTTGTTGATAGTATATATGTTGATTATTGCTTAAATAAGTATATGATTGTTTTCTCCGTTCAACAATGACGTACGAAAAATGAATGTTTAATATGGATAAGTTTTTCAATGAATAAAATTAAATTAAATGTTTCAAATCTTTCTTTATTTTTGTGCTAAATAAATTTTTCGAAACATAAATGTTTGATTGTTCAAATTTGATACAGCATTTTGTGCATCATGTGGTTCGGCACAAGCCACAACCGCAAAACCCGTTGGTTTTCCATTACTATCACAGCGAATTTTTAGTGTTTCTTCAATGGGATTAAATGGTTTTAATAGATCCAATATTTCTTCTCGTGTTGCACGATAGGCAACATTTGATAAATATAATATACGTCCACGATAAATTTCCATATGTTCGGGTAATGGCGGTAAATTTGATAAATGATTGGGATCAGATGATCCATTATTATGACGAATCGGAGCTGCTCGTTGTGAGTAATCTATTTTTGAATTTAAATCATTCGAATTTTGGATAGGAGATGACGTATGTCGTTGATCATCGTGAGAATGATTACCATTGTTGAAACGTGGTCGTTTCTGCTGATCATCGTACGGTCTTCTACGTTCCTCATAGTATGGCCGTTTTTGTTGTTGTTGTTGCATATTATTTGATAAACGCGATGTTTGATCTCTGATCTCATTCATTGACAATGGTAATGGATTTTGATTAAATTCCATTAATGTCAGTGGTCGAATATCAAGACAATTTCCATTAAAAATTTGTCGTTGTTTTTTTTCATACGCTCGTTGACATGACTGCGTATCATGAAAACGTACAAATGCTTCACCAGCTTGACGTCCAAATTTATCGTTTAAAAATTTGCAACTTTCAATATTAATATTGATACTTTGAAAATAATCGCGTATTTGTTTTTCAGTTGTTGTATAAGGAATATTGCTTAAACGTAAACACGTGATAGATGATTGATCTTGTTGTTGATTAAATAAAAATGGTTGATAATTATTTTGTTGATGTTGTCCAGACGAATGATCAATCTGTTGCTGTTGATAATTATTTGAATTATTTGAATAATGACTATTAGGGCGAGTATAACGTGCTTCATTTGAACGATGAGTAGGTGAGTGTAATACTAATGGAGATGAATGATTCGGTTCTCCATCATGAGTTAGTAAGGGTGGTCGTCGACGATCACGACGATTTAAATTATTTATTTCAGTTTCCATTTCTGATTTCGTCATACGATAAACTTCAATTTTTGAATCACCTGAAACGGATGAAATAACCTTCATGTCCCTATGTCTATCTACAGTCGCAAAAGAGTGTCGGCATACTCTTACGAAAAGCACTAAACAACATACTTCTCTATAATATTCTCTACTTTTGTCAGAGTGATCGTGCTCATTTTCTGGGATCATACGGAGATATCAAGAAATCTCTGTGACTGTTTCAAGTCAAAGAGAATTTATGTCAAATATCCAAGAGCATATTCACTCTGATGCTGCTTCTCACAAAGAATTTGACCGCTGAAATAAGTCTTACCCACAACAACTTCACTGTTATAGAACATTGCTTTTTCCACATCAATTTCATGTTCAAATTCAATGTATGTTGGTCCACGATTCATTGCATTATTATCTAATTCAAAAAATATACCACCGTTTCGATCTCGCGTCACATTACACCCATTGAAGTATCGTTTTATCTCTCTTTTATCCCATTTTGGATGTAAATGTAAAACTTTAACACAATTCCTTGGTATTAATGCTCGTTTTTTCGACAATGCTGCGGGTATAAAAGAATCAACTGAACTAGCAAATGTGTATTCGTCAATTTTTTTAATATCTAAGTAATGATTGTTACATTGTAGTCGGCCGTTTAAATTCAATAATTCATTAACATCATTAATCGAATGTAAACGTAACACAATTTCACCCGTTCGTTGCCCATTTTGATCATTTATAATTTTAATATCATCCAAATTCAATTTATATTTATTGAAAAACATTTTGATATCAGAATAGGTGAATGCTAAGGGGATATTTTTTATCTTAACATACGGTTCATCAAGTGGTTGTGATTGTTGTTTGATTGTTGGTGATGATGGACCGTAGAGAGATGACAATGAATTCGAACCAGCTGTTGTCGATTCTGAACTATGGCTATTTAACACCATATGATGATTAGCATTGTCATCCGGTAACAAGGGAAGAGATCGTTGTTGAGACATCAGCTGTTGTTGTGATTGTTGATAGAGTGAAGCAACATTAGGATGATGATTGTAAGTGTTTGTCAGAACTGACCCTGATTGAGCAGTCCATCCACCATTTGATTGTTGCTGTTGTTGTTGCACTGGATGAACGAATCGCTGATGAGGAGCCATTTGACTACTAAATGGTGGATGGAATGGCATTGCTGATTGGCGCTGTTGTTGCGATGTTTGTAATTGCTTTTCCTGGAAAAGTTGTAATAATGCTTGAATATTTGGTACTGATCCATCTTGATTACTGTTACCAACGCCACTTTGTGCTACGAATGAAGGCACTGCATTACCTTGTTGTTGATGTAGAAATGTAGTGACTGGTTTTGCATTGGACGTGTCTAAAAGAGGTGGTGGTTGCTGATGTGACTGTAATGCAGATAAAATAGCTGCTAGTTCATTAGCTAGATTATTCGACGATGACGATTGTGCAGTATTACTGGTCATTTCATTTGATGCAGATGTATTCGTGGTGTTAGGCGTAGATTTTGTGTTTGAAAAATTTGGATAATACCTAAAAAATAATACTAACTTTTAATATATATCAATTCAATTATCATATTATAGATAAACAACTTACGATGAATGAAAGTTTGATGATGCACTTGTTGTTATTGCTGTACTTTCTGACAACTTTTTTATCAATCCTGTAGTCTGTATTCTTGCTTTTGCTACTATGTCTGACATTTCCGAACGACTACTGAGAAAAAGTTTAATTGGATTATTTAATATTGATCCCTTTCTCATCATTGCTTGCCGAGCATCCTCATCAGTATTGAATGCAATAAATGCATCGCCCTTTTCTCCGCCAACCTAAAACAAGGTGAAGATGAAAAATACGTTTGACGAATTTACTAATGTTAGACAATACAAACCACATGAACGCCACCATCAGGAATTACTAAACCGGTAAAAAATTTACGAATATCTTGCGCTCGTCCTTCGTTTGGCAAATTTTGTAGACGAATGATAAACGAAGAATTTGTTGACATAGTTTTTGTTGTTAAAAGAGAGAAAAAATAGCAATTATTCACACTAAGCTACTGCTGTTGCTGTCAATTAAACTTGATGTTAATAATTGATCATAATGGAAAAATGGAAATTTTTTCTGAAAAGGAGAAAAACATGATAATAGAATTATATCAATATCCAAAATCAAGTGATAATGACCAGAGCAATCTCAGAATCTTTACATTACTGTTAGTCATTTAGACTCTTGAAAATTAAGTTTTAAAATCGTTATACAGTAGACTCGAAGCATTTTTTCATTTAAAGCTTTTTAAAACGCAATTCATTTCCTCGAAGCATATCACAGTAAATCGGAGATGACTAACGCTATGTTACACATTTATTACTAAGAAATAAATCAGTCTGTGTAAAAATATTAATGGAAGCTATCAACATGTATAACGTTAAAATTATACCACATATTTCTTGACGGCTTACTCTTTGCTGAACTTATGCAGTTTATGGTATTCAACGAAAAACAAACTAATATGACTGTTAGTCAACTACACTTTGCTCGTTCTTTCGAGAAATATTTTATTTTATGGGAACTTTATTTTCGAATTAATTTAGCCAGAAGTTAGGTACATTTGAACTGTACATGTCTTCAATATCAAAAGCTTCGATAGATTAATGTTTTTCAGTAGAATATGCAAATAGATTTATTTTATCATTCTGATTGCTGATAATAATTTGATTTTTAGAATTAGCATCACATAGAGAAAGTGTTTGCTGCTTACACATCAAAATCGACTGTATTGGCATGAGAAATCCTTAACTTAAAACATTATGGAAAATGCTAAATTTTGGCACGTCTATAGTTAAAATCTTTCAAATGAAAGTTCGTATTTGTTAAATATAGTGAATAAAATACAATTCTTTGATAACAAAGTTTATGATAATAATAAATAAGATTGCAAATAAAATTATTTAAACTGAAAAGGCTTAATTTTCCATTTGAATAATTATTTCCGTGAAGTTTTTATTATTGAGCAGACAGCGTCAATGCACAATAGAGTAACGTAAGACACGTACGTTAAACAAACAAAAGATTCATGCACGTGATATCTTCAACACAATTTTCACTATACTGTGTTTCAAAAAACAACTGAAAAAATTAATTTCTATATTTTTTTGTTCATTGATATGATGTTTCTTTTTTTTAATGTTATTCATCGTTTTAATTTTTTGATTAATATAAAATTGAGAAGAAAATTCTGAATACTGATCACTGTTGATGATCTATACAACAACAGAGCCCAAAAAAGATCAAAATGTACTATTTAATTTTTTCATGGAGATCTGAGTTTGTAGTGTGATAACTAGAAAAGTAAACGTAACTGCAGTTAGCAAAAAAAAAATATTGATCAAAATTAGCATCACAGTAAACTTATAGGTTGAAATTACGAATAATAAGTAAACTTTTATAAAACAAAAGAGCAGAAAATAATCGCACTTGAAGAATAACATAAAATCTACCGCAGATACGATTCCGTAAGAAAGTTTAATAAAGATGTTAAACATTCCAAGACTCTTAAAAAAATATGTATTTCGAAAAGTGTATCGTTTATTCACATATAGACTTTATCCAATGGTTTTTAAATAATAACCTTATGTTAAACAAAAACAACCTTAAAGCAGCAAGGTTTTAATCTGACAATTTGCCGAAATTAATTATCATTTATCACAACAGATCTACACATAAAAAATAAACTAAATTTTCAAAAGTTTGATCTAGTTTCATAATAAATTGTGAAAAATATTACAAATATGAAAAAAATTCTTTTTTTATAGAGAACCAAATACATTGGCCAAAACATTAGCGATAAGAATACAGTTATTGCTTACAAGTTCGTATTTAATGCGATTCCTAACAAATAATAAACAAAATTATCAATCTCTTACTCGATAAATCTTATCGATTCTATCGAGAAGATACAGTTATGTACTCGCACTCACTTTAAGTGAGAAATTTACTTACTTCTGATCTTTATGAGTAATATGCACTTTAACTGTTGAGTTTAAACAATATCCTATACCCAATATTCATTTTGACGCACAAAAACAAAACAATGACTAGTTGAACAAGTAGCTTCTACTAATTATTCTCTTTAAGAGCCTGAACATTCGTCGTTTTATCTCGATAATTCAACGTCCATATTCATCATCATTGGTATGTACCAAGTACACATCAGTTCGTTTATCGAGTATTGCAACTCTATTATTGTTAAATAGATAAATGGTGAAACAGGGCTTCTAGATGAAACTAGAAGTTGAGATTTTACACAACTAGCAAAGAGACATAATTTGATAGATAAATTCATGAGAAGAAATGTATGTCTCGACCGGAGAAGTGAACCCAGGAATTTCTAGTATTCGACATCTTAGTTAGCTAAATCATTCATTAAAGTGAAACGAGGGTATATATTAGATTTTGCATCAGTAGCTCAATGATTAGATCTCCTGGCCTATTACCAGTGGTTCCTGGATTCGAGAATTAAGTAAGAAAGAACGAAAAGGTAGAAGGATGAAGGTAAAAACGGTATTAAAATGGTGAAATTTTAAATGTAAGTTTAAGGAAGTTTTAGATAGATAAGTCAAATAAGACTTATCTATCCTTTTGATCACTTTATACGTACAAACTTTCCTGGGTTCTGTATTTAATGAAAAAAATCACTTGTTGTCGATTAATGCTTGCCAAGTTAAGGTTATATCGGTGAGACAACAAGACGGCACCTATACCCACTGGAGAATTAAGAGAAAAGGTATCAGCCATACTTATCGCTCATATTACAATAGTATTTGATTTACAATAACCGAACGTTGTCTAGTCACATATTTTCGCGTATTAAATATTGTAGAGTTAATCCAAAATTTGTAAAATTCAAATATAGGGTGCTCAGTCTTCATTTTTGTCCTGGAATCTATGTTTTACAAAAGATTCTTAGTTAGTCTTGGCCGATTTGGAATTATCTTCTAACATTGATGTTCTAATTTTAATTAATGTCAATACTAGATAAGCATAAATCAAAAATAAATTCTTTTTTTTGTTTCGCTAATCAGAGGAGTCGTGAAAGTGTTTGTACATTTAAAAGTTTTACTCGGCTTACCTATTTTCCTTAAACTTACAGTTGAATGAATACTTTAGTTTTAACCATGTCTTAGAAATACCGTATTCGATTACCGGTCGAAACATACATTTCTTTTCACATGCTTATCTATCAAGTTACATTTCTTTTCTAGCTGTATAAAAATTCAGTTTCGAGCTTCTATCATGGTACTAAACATAAAGAGACAAATAGTTTTATTCTATTCAGTTTTAGCTTACTTACTAACTACTATCTAAGATGTTCGTTTTTTCATATAACTATCCCATAATTGTTTATCAGTCGTGTCACGTACTGGTATACAAGTTTTAATAACATCGCTCATATTTAATTCGACAAATTTTTCTATGGGATTTGTTGGTGTTAGACACAAGGTTATTATCTGTTGCTGATTATTATTGAAATAAATGATTTGTTCATCAAATCTTACATTGTGTGTAGACGGTTTGTTATCAATTGACACAATTGTATCCGATAATATTTGATTGCGATCACTCTCATTAAATAACGATTTAACATTGAAATCTAAACGTAACAATTCAAAACCGATACCTTGACCGAACATTTTCACATAGCTTTCTTTCAAGCACCATAGACGATGGAAAGTTTTACGACGTACATGTTCATTTTGATCATTCAAGATAAATTTTTGTTCATTTTCAGTAAATTTTTTTTGAAATAAACGTGTCCGATATTCAGCTGATCGGTTTTCTGTGGTGATAGCTGGAGAAGAAGAATATTCAATTGTATCACAGCCAATATGTCCATCGAATGTTGCACCAATTGCTACCAATTGGCCATGATGAGATAAATTAAAATCAAATTCACCATTCAGTTCTTTTATATAGGGACGACCTTTTCCACTACGCTCAATAGTAAATGGATATCTTTGCCTTTTATACGCTTTTGATAAAACATAACGTATCAATAATTGTCCAGCTAAAGCAAATTTAGCATCACGTTGAAAAACAAAACGATCAATACGTTGTATTTCGCTATTCGGCACACATCGGACACTACATAACCATTCATCTATTGTCGGACGCCATAAATGACAATTTATATAAAAACGAAACATAAACAAATCTAAAACAGTTGAATAAAAATGAATAGGAATAAGAAATTACTTGTAGGTTTTCATTTTGTCAGCATTGTGCTTCCATTTTATTTTATGTCTACAGATATCTGATCAGACTAATAATGTTTCATACACACCGTCAGAAATGGACCAGTTTAGCTCGATAATTTAGTCGAAATACATTTCTTTCGACGCAACTATCAAGACACTAAGAAGTTTCATAATGAAATACAAAATAGGTACTGAGTTCCATAATCATAAGCTTAGATAAATCAAACAACAAAAAGAGTCAAGACAATTAATATTCTTCTATAGAAAAAAGCATTTTACACAAATGTCTAAACAAAAGAGAAGCAAGTATTTTATTATCACTTCCATCGATGAGAACACCTTACTAAAAAATCTTGGTTTAGAAAGCGTACTATGCAGAGAAAGAGTTGCAATTTGCAAAGATGCGGTTCAGTTATTTCCGAAGTCAAAGTTAATAGCAAGACCCTACAAACAACGCAATTTTTGATTCTGGCGTTGATTGTCACAATTTTCTCTTTAACATATTTCATTATCTTTGCATAACGACAGTGACAGATTTACGATGGAGGTGGGAGTGGAGCACTATTCAGCAGAATTTTTATTTCGTAGTGCTTCTTCTGGTTTAAAAAGAGTTAATCGTTTCAAACGGCTCTCTAAAAATCCTACATACTGATTAGTTTCTGAAAATACGCGCCTCCCAAAACAATTTTCTAGATTTGCCACTGCAAGGCGCTCAATATAAGTTAGACGCAAAAAACTCTGCAACCAACGGAGTTTTTTCATTTTCACGTTGATTGTAGAGTTTTCCATTTAACTGTTATGTCCAACTTATCTCGTCCTCGTAGCGACTCATATAACCCGAAAATTAGTAGTCGTATCCATTAGGCGAAACGTCGTGCCACCACACTCTTAATTCAGGCTTACGCCCAGAAAACAACGGATTTGAGAAAATCAGCCTTTTCTGAATAATAAGATATCTTTATGTCTGAGTGAATACAAATCACAACTTGGAGCGACCTCTTTGTTGGTCTTTCTTCTTCTTTCCAAAACACTATTTTCGCAGCAAAATCCTTAAATACTCTAGTGCATAGGACTAATAAACTTTTTTCGGCATGGAAAATTGGATGAGTTCGAACATTATTATCCGGCGCTCTTTTGTCCGAGTAACAAAGGACACAATATGATAGAATCCTTTTCTTCTTGGTACGTTGCAGTGAGTGAGTCAGTGATTCGATGAAAGATAATTACGGACCGATGGCCGTTAAAACACTGCTTTCAGTTGATGATCAGAATTGAGAACGATTTTTAAGGTTTTTTCGTGTCAATTCTCGACTTAAAAATTATGTCAATATCCTAAGATTTCATTAGTCTGATATTAGGTGCGCTTTTTGACGTGGCAATGAGTAATCATCTACTGAAGTTATCTTTTTAACGGTTATCAATTACTAAAACCCTGACTTTTTAACATGTGTTGTAATAAAGTACTGTATTTGGAATGAAAACCAAAATCTGTAGATTATTTGCTAAGAATTTTTAGTGCACATTTACGTAGTAATAAGATGAATTCTCTGAATAATGGAGCTTGTACCAATATTTTTCTTTTATCAGAGTAGAAGTTCCCCGCAAAGATTTATTTTGTATTTTCTCTGTTGTGAAAGTTTGATTGAGCGTTTTAACGGTTTAGATATTCACAAGTACTGTATCAATAATGAACGATATTCTTCTGCCCAATGAAGGAAAATGTGATGAGAAAAATATTCATTTATCAATATCGAATATTAGTATGGAACATGATGATGAAGGACAAGAAATAGAACAAAGCAAAAATCCACTGTTATCATCATCTTCATCGTCCGCCGATTCTCAAACGACAACTCCAAGCATTTTAATGAATAAATTAGAAATGAAACATCCTTTAGAAGATCAATGGTCATTTTGGTATTTGAAAAATCAAGCAAATAAAGACTGGCAAGATAATTTAATGAAAATTGCTACATTTGGCTCTGTCGAAGAATTTTGGGCGTGAGTGAACAACATTATCTCTCATTTGACTATATCTTACCTCGCTTGTTTGTTTGATTATATTAAGACTTTACAATCATTTACGTGTTGCAACAAGAATTTATCCGGGCTGCGATTATATGCTGTTTAAAAGTACAATTTTACCATGTTGGGAAGATCCAGCAAATACCAATGGTGGCAGATGGGTACTCTATTTTTCGAAAAGTGAACAAATTTTAATCGATTTAGACGTATGCTGGTTAGCTTCGGTAAGAAAAAAGGTTATAGTTTTTCAGTGATTATTTGTTACTCTTTTGGTTTTAGATGTTAGCTTTAGTAGGTGGACAATATGCAAAAGATACATCATATGTTAACGGTGTTGTGTTATCAGCAAGAAAAAATTGTGATCGTATTGCATTATGGACTCAAACGGCTCACGATGAACAACTAATTCATCGTATAGGGTATGTATCTCCAGAGTAGTTTTCTATTATTTTTACGATTAACTTTTTGTTTTTTAATGTATTCCTAGACGTCGAATGCGTGAATTAATAAACATTCCACGAAATGTACATATTCTGTTTGAGGTAAGTGGTAATTTTACAATATTTCCTTTAACACATAGTACCGATAAAACAGTTAGTTATTTTGCCTTATGTTCTTATATCTCTCTAACAATGATTGTCTACTTTATTTCAGCTTCATAAACAAGAAACTCGTAAAAAAGGTTCTTCAAACAAAGCTCTATATCAGATATAGAATATCTGACCAACAATAGTCTTTTTTTCTCAGTGTGTATCTGTCAGTTTAGTTTTATGTCACCAAACAACAACTTTTTGTTTCACGTTTTTTTCTTTGTTTTTGTTTAAAAGATTTGTCAGATGATTCTACAATTTATGTTAGATTACATTGTTTTTTATATTGTTCCACTGAGACCACTTTTCTGAGGGTTTTTCTGTTATTATGATTAGACGAAAAAGTTAATATATAAAAAAACGGAGAAAATCGTTATCACTTAGAAGCAATAAAGTTGGTCTAGAATATTTTTCTTTCTGGATATCATAGACGCAACAAGACTCAAAATAGGTAATTTGATGAAATTTGTAATAAGTTGTCAAAGGTTAGAAGTGTCTGTATACGTATGTTCGGTTAATTTAATAGATATTAATGAAATAACAAATGAAATAATTCTTGAAATATCGAGAAATAATATTAAGATCTGTGTCGGGAGAAACTAAATTCACGAAAGGCGAATGGCAATAACAATAGCGTCTGATCTAAATTTTATACTACATTCCGCCGTATCTTTATTATTATCAATTACGTCTTGTTTAACCATTCCTTGACATATTGACTTTAGTGATTTATTAGTAACAAATATATTACAACATTCTAACTTAATGGTACAGATGATACTTGCTTGCATACAATTTTATTTTTGATGCCTACTTAATCTCGTTGAATACCATCGGTCACCTGAAATACAATAACAAATAGGTATAGTATATTTTTTCGTTTTCACAAGAATAAGAACTGTATAAGCATCCCTGCAATACAACACAAACTTCTTATAACAGAAGTAAACTGACACCTATTAGCACAAAGGTTTGTGAGAAAAGCTGCCAACTTTATAATACAACCAAAACATAAAACTGACATCTCAATAATACTATGCTTTCACCATTTAAATTCAAAATCACGGCAAAGGAACGTCACAAAACATGTATTTCATTCGTGATTTCATGTGAGATGCAATCGAAAATCTGTACAAATATCATGATTCATTCCAGTACTTTTTCTTTCCAATATTTTTGTTTGAAGCGTCGATAATAATTTCTCTCAATTGTAGTTAAATGTGATCGTTTGGATCTCTTTAGTACAAAAACAAGCTAATGAGAAAATTCTGTAATCGGATGATGAATTTCTCAGTATGAGTACTATACATAAAGATAAAAACTTTTTCGTCTGTTTTACTCCCGCATAGTGACAATTCATTTCTGCAAATACGTTTTGGTAATAATTCTGAATAAGCAAAGTTGAAACTATATTTGAAAATAATGTGGTTGGATTATTAACTTGTTCCTTTTGATCTCTTTGTTTCGATTTTTCAATATAATCGAAGCATCGAAACCAATTGTCTCTCGAACCATCTTTTCGAAAATCAACTTCTGCTCGTTATCTCTTTTTGTCAACACATCATCATTTGATTCTAGGTTGTTGTCGAAGGCCAAGAAGCGTTTCTCTTCGTATCGGTAAGAAACGAGAAAGACGAAAGTAATACAATTAGTGAACATAATTAGTGTATCTGTGTCAACACATGAAAGAAACAAAGGTATCGAGTTGAATTCTGATTGTTTCGTAAATATGAGTCTTGTCTCCAACAGACGTATTATACAGCTGACATGGATGTCAATGTCAAACCTCATCTCACACCATGTTGTATATTGCAATATTAATGTTGTTATAAACTAGATCACTACACAAGCTAACACTAATTAAATGATGTGTTAATTGCGCGAGGGACAATTACAAAATGTCCACTGATAATTAATACAAAACGTTCTGGCTGATCATTTGAGTAATACAGGTTTGATTAATGAAAACGTTTATTTATCACAAAACTTTCGAAGCTGGCCACAAACTTTTATTAAATTCAAACAAATATATTCATTGGCAACAACTTTGATAACGATCTCAAAATCTTTTGCTGCATCATAATTTACAGACCACAAGTTTTATTTATCGATCTTACTCCATCGTTGCAGTCATCTTGGCTCGCATCTTCATCTACTGTCAGCGTAATTTTATCAATTACGTCACTGCAATCGTATTGTAATCAAATGTCATTTCATCTACTTGTGGCACCCACCATCACTCCCTTTTAAACAGAATTATTCAACCTGAATAAAAGATTGTAAATTTGCCTGTATTAAACGTGTTACGGGAATAAAAATCAGATATTTGGAAAATTATGCTCATTTAACAGTACCTATACAACAATAACATTCGTATTACTTACTACATATAGTACCGTCGATATCTGACAGTATTCGCTACCAATACAGGAACAACTGAAATTAAAATCAACTTCGATCTTCACACAGTGTGCATTCAGGCGGACTTTTGGTGAAAAATCGAAAATGCACTTTTCGGTGATTCAAATAGTGATTTATATACTTTGGACTACGCTCTATTCGATGACGAAAATTTTTTTTTCTTAGGGCATACTTATGTTGGAAAAATCATATAGACAAAAATTACGCTAAAAAAAGAGGCACTGTCGGAAACCTGAATTAAACGCAAAAGTAAGGTAAGCGGTCAAACAAACAAATATATATTGTTAATCTTTGTCAAATACTCTATCGATTGCTAAAAAAATTTCTAGTTTACAAGTTTTCAAGACGGAACAGGGTTATGGTACATTTTATTAGCGAGTTTCCAAAGAGGTGTATTCAGTAAAGTACATGCGCGAAGAAAAGCGAAACTCCAATTTAGATGAAACTTTCAGGACATGTTGAGCTATATAGGACGCGTGCACACAGTTAGCGCAAAGAAGCGAAAAGTTTTCTGTCCTGAGTTGTATGTTTTCCAAAAACCACTAGTTTTTGAGGTTTTTCAGATATGCTCTATTTTTATAGGTTTTCAGATATGCTCTTTCCAATGATGTACTTTATAAAGTTCCAGAATATTTATGTGTGGATTTTCTAAAGACCCGATCTCTGGAGAACCCAGATGAAAGCCTCTTTTCAACTTCGTAAAACACACCATTGGAAAGAACACATCTGAAAACCTATAAAAAAAGTGTTTATAGACTTTCGGACTGCTTCTATAGCAAATGTTCGTCTGACCTATGGAAAAATGCATACTGTACTTCATCCATCATGTTGGAAAATCTTGCTTAACAGCAACAAAATTTCATTTGAACTATGGCTCAAGCAAAAGCTCTTGTATACCCGTGACGCGAGTCCCGCGGGACTCATACGATACTTTTTCAGGGACTCCCGCGGGACTTTGGCCGGGAGTCTCGACTAGGGATTTCATCATCCTTTTTACTTCTTTTTTTCATGTGAGATATCTGTAGACCGTGTTCTTCTTACAAGTGACAGTTCGAAAAATAAATATTAGCAGCGACATTCTAAGTTTGGCGTTAAAATATAAGACACTCGATTGTTTTCCGAGTAACTCAAAAACGATACAAGACCTGCTGATTTCACTAATCAAAAGTGGATAGTTTAGCCTAGATTTTCAGAAACGTACTTTTTATAGCTGAAAAGAGAACGTATAACATTGTTTGGAGAATGGTTTCTGAATTTTTTTGACAAAATTAAATAAAAGCATGTAGTTTAAAGTACAATAACTAGAGAGGAATTAGATCTAGACTTACATCACGTAATGAATTATATAACTATACAACATACTCGCGATGGTGTATTTCCAACATCATCCAAACAAATCTATTTATTCATTCAGGCAGCCAATTATTATCGAGATCATATCAAAGTTTTTTCTAAAATAGCTGCACCATTCTACCTATTCACGAAGAAAATGCCAAATTTGAGTGGACCACCGACGTCGAAAAGGCATACAATGAAATCAAACGTCGTCTTACAATACCACTTGCGTCATCCCATAACCCTAGTTACATTCGCGCTTTATTCTTGTCACGATCATGTCGCGCGTTCGGCGAAAAATTGGCGAACCTTAACAATAGAGGTGGTATTGTAAGACGACGTTTGATTTCATTGTATGCCTTTTCGACGTCGGTGGTCTACTCAAATTTGGTACTTCTCTTCGTGAATGGGTATGATGGTGCAGCTATTTTATCATAAATGCAATAAAAAGGCACTGTTTCCAAAATATCTGCCGGACCATAGATCAGAAAATCTATATAATATAACAAACATAAAGTCCGAAGGAACCACATCGATCTGATGAACTGCTGATAGAGAAGTACTGCGAACAAAGCTATGCATTTCTTGACTGAGAAGCGTTTTTAAAAGATCGGTTTTACTAAATGCATGATTGGGCTCGAACTATAGCTAAAGCTACAGTTGTGAGACATGGTAGAAAAATGTATATATCAAAAAGTAAATAAAGCATTTCTACTGACTGAACTTTCTCGTGTACTATAAAGAGCTGAAACGTTGCAAGAAAAATATTTTAGTAAGTTGGCGAACAATTTTAAATCTTCGCAAGTCTTCTGGAATAGTAACAACTGGGCGAGAGGAAAGAGAATGATCTTTCGACTACAGTTCAGCTCGATGATACAAGTGCGAATGACGATGTTCCCACAGCCGATTTTTTCAATAAATATTTTATAAAACTTTTTTCTTAAATGACTCTCGCACAATCTTTCTACAGTTTTCCATCTTCCGCTGTATACGATACATTTGTGATGAAACCGTTGGAAAAAAACAAAATATTTCTGGCTATTGCTTGTTTAGGGCACTAGATGGGATAACTGTTCCTTGCTCAAAAGAATGTGCTACAGAATTACTAAACATGATAAGCATTTATTTGTTTGTTTAATTACAGTTAGTTTTCATCTGTTAATGTGGAGATGTGGACAAGGATTTAGAAGAAAACAGTTTTTCACTTTTGGAGAACGATTCGCAGTTTTCAGAACGGATAGTTTCTAGTTTTTATAGCTGAATTGAAATCGTATGATTCATATGTAGTGAATATCCTGAGTCATCATGAATTTTCGAAATTCTAAATAAATGGACGAGTCAGCGAACGATAATAGTTTAATAAACTAGATATTTGAGCAGGAGATACTTGTTGAGGTTGTATGATGAACATCGATAAGATAATTTTATATCATGCAAGACTTGTTCTGATCGAAATTTTGATACTGAATTACTTGTGATAAATTCGCGTAACATATCATTATTTGTAAATCTATCGACTATTTTCCAATCGCGTCTCGGTATAACCTTAGACTGCGTTGAATTTTATAACTGACCGTGTTTACTGCTTATATTTTATTGAAAGATAATGAAATACATCATCGCGAGTATGTTGTACAGTTATACAATTCATTACGTGATGTAGGTCTAGATCTTCATGTCACCACTGCCTAGATTTTTCCATGTGAGATATCTATAGACCATGTTTTTCTTATAAGTGACAGTTCGAAAAATAAATATTAGCAGCGACATTCTAAGCTTGGCGTTAAAATATAAGGCACTTGATTGTTTTCCGAGTAACTCAAAAACGATACAAGACCTGCGATTTCACTAATCAAAAGTGGATAGTTTAGCCTAGATTTTCAGAAACGTACTTTTTATAGCTGAAAAGAGAACGTATAATATTGTTTGGAGAACGGTTTCTGAACATTATCCACACAAATCCATTTATTCATTCAAGCAGCCAATTACTAGCGAGATCATATAATTAGAGAATGATCTTTCGACTACAGTTCAGCTCGATGATACAAGTGCGAATGACGATGTACCCACAGCCGATTTTTTCAATAAATATTTTATAAAACGTTATTCTTAAATGACTCTCGTACAATCTTTCTACAGTTTTGATTAAAAGGGGGATACTTTGATTTCGTATTTTATTTTAAAACAATTTAAAAATATTTAAAACAAAAATATATAAGACAATCGAACGTTTCGACCTCTTTTAAACTGAAGTCTTCTTCAGTGAACTTAATAAAATACGTATAAAAATATATTATATTGTGCCTATTCAACCATACAGTTTTATCTGCAATCAGTGAAAAATGGATTTGAGAAATAAGCATCATCACCATGTACGGTTGAGTAAGCGCATCATAATATTCATTTGGAGTATCGCCATCACAACAACTAGTAATGTAGGCATATCGACTATATCTAATACAAAAATATTTTTTTGTCTCTTTTCTCTCTCAGAAAGCTAGTTCTTGACAGATTCACTGAAAAACTGGTCGACTTTTTTCAAAAACGTTTCTGAAAATGTAGATTAAACTGTCCACGTTTGATTACTGAAATCGCAGGTCTCTATCTTGTATCGTTTTTGAGTTACTCGGAAAACAATCGAGTCACCTTATCGGTAATATTCACTCGTGAACCATAAAACAGCAACTGCTCTCACTTTTATTTTGAAATCAAATCCATTTTTCACTGATTGCAGATAAAACTGTATGGTTGAATAGGCACAATATAATATATTTTTATACATATTTTCAACATTAGCAAGTCTTGATATTAGCTTTAACAGTATATCGGATGAAGGGGCCAAAGCAGTTGCAGAAGCATTGACAGTAAATTCAACATTAGCAAGTCTTGATATGGAAGGTAACTGTATATTGACAGAAGCGTTCAAAGCAGTTGCAGAAGCATTAAAGGTGAACACAACACTAGCACGTCTTAATATTAGAAGTAACACTATATCGGATGAAGGGGCCAAAGCAGTTGCAGAAGCATTGACAGTAAATTCAACATTAGTAAGTCTTGATATGGAAGGTAACTGTATATTAACAGAAGGGTTCAAAGCAGTTCCACAAGCATTGACAGTAAATTCAACATTAGCAAGTCTTAATATTAGAAGTAACAGTATATCGAATGAAGGGGCTAAAGCAAAGTAGCATTATATCGGACGAAGCGACGAGAGCAGTTGCAGGAGCATTAAAGGTAAACACAACACTAGCAAGTCTTAATATTAGAAGTAACACTATATCGGATGAAGGGGCCAAAGCAGTTGCAGAAGCATTGAAGGCAAACACAACATTAGCAAGTCTTAATATTGAATATAACAGTATATCAGGTGAAGGGGCCAAAGCAGTTGCAGAAGCATTGACAGTAAATTCAACATTAGCAAGTCTTGATATGGAAGGTAACTGTATATTGACAGAAGCGTTCAAAGCAGTTGCAGAAGCATTAAAGGTGAACACAACACTAGCACGTCTTAATATTAGAAGTAACACTATATCGGATGAAGGGGCCAAAGCAGTTGCAGAAGCATTGACAGTAAATTCAACATTAGTAAGTCTTGATATGGAAGGTAACTGTATATTAACAGAAGGGTTCAAAGCAGTTCCACAAGCATTGACAGTAAATTCAACATTAGCAAGTCTTAATATTAGAAGTAACAGTATATCGAATGAAGGGGCTAAAGCAAAGTAGCATTATATCGGACGAAGCGACGAGAGCAGTTGCAGGAGCATTAAAGGTAAACACAACACTAGCAAGTCTTAATATTAGAAGTAACACTATATCGGATGAAGGGGCCAAAGCAGTTGCAGAAGCATTCACAGTAAATTCAATATTAGCAATCATTTTCCCAATATTTGGACGTGAGTTCTTATTCTTCCGATGTAACTCACGAAGTCGTTTCGTGAGTCCCACGTTTTATTAAAAAATCAGCGCGACTAGCTTTTTTCATGCGCTTCCCTCTTGAAAAAGTGAAAAAAGCACATATAAACTGCAAAACAGTCGAGTGTAAATATAGCCTGCACACTATGCTAAGAAATATGAAGTGTCTTGTATATAATGGACACTTTTTTTTGTATATCTTTAAAATGAGAATAACAAAAACACATATCTTCAATGACACACGTGTCTATAGACACATAGTATATACTCTTATATAATCTTATTGGTGTGTTAAAGATTTAAGTGTGAACGATCTCGAAGTTAACTTCGAGTTAACTCTGAAAAATTTGTAGTGTGAACGTGGCCTTTGAAATAAGAGAAAAAGAGTTCTTTTCCGTTCTTGCAATTCAAAAAGTACTAACTATATCCACCAATAAAATTCCGTGACGTGAGTCGCGTCGCGACTTTTTAAAACTCAGCTAGATTGTCCTGCAATAGCCGCAATTACTGTCGGCATGAGTCGCGTCGCGAAATAGCAATATGATAGTAATTGCGCTAAGAAAAACTATACTGAATTCGTAAGAATGGAATCGATGCAGATTTAGAGTCCTGCCGCGAGATCGCGAGTGTGTAGCGTTCACACCATGATTTCGCGAGCATATAGCGATCGCGCTGTGACTATGAAATCGCAATTGGACTCCTACAAAATATTTTTTCTAAAAAACATGAGTTTACCAAGATCACGACATGATAAGGTGACTTTATAGCGATCGCGACGCGACAGCCATGAGTTTATAGTGATCGCGACTTAGGCGTGATCGTCGACCCGGGCTTCTTATGTACAGTAACAGTATATCGGACGAAGGGGCCAAAGCAGTTGCAGAAGCATTAAAGATGAAATACAATACTAGCAAGTCCTAATATTAGAAGTAACAGTATATCGGCCGAAGGAGCGAAGGCAATTGAAGAAGGGTTGGAAATTAACAGAACATTAGCAAGTCTTGATATTAGCAGTGACAATATATTCGAAGATTGGAACAACGCAATTGAAAAAGAAGTGAAGGTGAACAAAACGTTAGCAAGTCTTGCTATAGGATATCGCATTATAACAGAAGAAGGGGCGGAAGCAGTTAAATGAACATTGAAAACATGCTTGATTGATGAATTGGTTGATGTTAATCGTCATAAAAGTTTGCAGAAAAAGTGCGATCATAACGTTTCTGTTGATCAAACGAATGCTTTGAGTGAATCAAGATTTTTCCCACTCTAGAAAAGCAGTCATTTCGGCTGAAGGGACTGAAGTTCCCAGATCTTGTTTTTTACTACAACTGAGTTGTTAATTTGTATTTCGCGAAACGCTATGCTTTTACTGTTTACACTTTATTTTGTTCTCTAACAGAATTTTTTATATCTAGCAACAGATAACCGCCTGGACAAGTAACAGTCTCCTTTAGTGTTGAAGTTTCCGGTAGCTTGTTTTTTTTAGATCGTCTTTAAAAGCACATCACTAGACGCAGCTTTTTGCGCTGATCACAAATATCGATTTTAAATTTAATGAAAATTGAATTTTGAATTTTATAAAAACAAATTTAAATTTTTAAAACTTATTTCTTTACAAATTTCACTTTTTTAAATTTATAAGGTCCGGAACACAGCTTTACACGTCGCTTCCTCTTTCTCAATACATGTAGTAAAAATGATTATGAATATTTACAATGAAGTTGTACCGTTCCATTTTGACAGTGAATGGCACAAATAGCTCTTCAAATATTTCATTAAGTGATCAGCATCTGCCAATGGAGAAGTTTGGTCCACTTAATGCAACATTATTCTAAAGACAAGATTCTCCGTCCAACTGAAATAAATCATCGTATAAAAGAAGACCTTTAATTTCGTTTTTACAGATTTTATATTATGATAAACGGTCTGAAACAGATCATACAGGAAAGAGGACGACAAAATTAAAGGTAAAGACAACGCTAAATAAACGCGAGATAACTGTTGAGTGTTTCGAAAAGGAATTTATTGTAATGCACAGAAATTTTCTTTTACATTTTTTATTGATGCATTTATATTTTTATTATTTCTTATTTTTTTATTAATAGTCTTGAAAAACAACATCTCCAATTGGCTATAAAACTGCTCAATCAAAAAGACACTTGTGGA
The DNA here is from genome assembly GCA_905250885.1 of Didymodactylos carnosus. NCBI lineage: Eukaryota > Metazoa > Rotifera > Eurotatoria > Philodinida > Philodinidae > Didymodactylos > Didymodactylos carnosus. The sequence continues at coordinate 29,225 of CAJNOQ010000041.1, forward strand.
AAATGACATAGAATGATGTCAGAAAATTCTTAGAATTGGATATGGATAGAGGTGGTGTAGAAAATAAGGAAAATATGCATTGTTTATATAAACAATGCATTTTTTCTTCCTTTTTCCCTTGCTTTTCTACACCACCTGGGGATCGTATTGCAAAAGAAACCATAACTCATCGACTTAAGCCATGATTTAAGTCTAAGTTTAAGACCAACTTAAGTCTGGGAAACCTTCTTTAAAAGTTTCGTCGAATCGTATCATTAAATGCCCGAGCTATTCAAAAAATGCGTCAATGACTTAAGTTTTCGTTCTCAACTTTAACACTACATGTCCGATGACTTAAGTCCTGATTAAAGCTTAAGTTACCTGATTATATAAAAGAAGAAAATACTTCCGTTTACTTCATTTCTACAAAATTTTAAATAATCATTCCATTTTGTCACACATAAATCTAATTCAATTAAACACAAACAGGCGATCTGACAGGTTAAACCATTCTCAAGTTGTACATGTTAATGACAATCTACGGACGTACACGACAATGTACTCCTTCTTTCATCGCACGGCAATAGAGTGGAATGGGTTACCTGATGAAGTTGTGACTGCAGCATTAATTAGGTCATTTAAGCAAAAGCTAAAGGATTTCTTGGAAATATAAATTTACATCTACTTCTTTTTCTTTTTTTGGGGGGGGTAACAGTAATCATAAGGGCTCCTCGCGCTTTTCTGTTATTCCTGCAACATTCTATTATTGTTTTCTTAGCTATCTTTTTGTTGTCAAATAAAAATAAAATCGTAAGTCCTCTTTGACTTAAGCCCTTTGACTTAAATTTTTTGTAATACGGTTTGAATTTCAGATGTGGACTTAACTGTGACTTAAGCCTCGGTTTAGGCCTAAGTCTGACTTAAGACTTTTTGTAATACGATCCTCTGGATAGAAAGCTTTCGTTCTCTATCTCGTTAAAAAGAGGACTAAAAAGTTTTTTCACACGAAGAACGGGATCAGAGAATTTTCAAGAGTTCTGTTTGTAAATATCTGCGATTTTTAGACTACGGGAAGAAAAACGCTAATTACAATGTATAGTGGAAGATTGTTTGACAGTGTCGGCAGCGATGTACCCAGCACTAGACCAGAGGTGGATCTTCATTTTCGTTAATTGAAAACAGAAAAACACATTTTGGTTGAAATAAAAATACTACACAAGAACTTTTTTCGTTGGTCAAAAAAAGGTTTGGCCCACCTCTTACTGGAATCCTGGGTACGTCGCTGAGTGTCGGATCTAGAACAAACTTTTGGTGGTAGCGGATATGTACTAAAGAGTAACTATAGTGTATCTCACGAACTAAGAAGAAGTAGCAAATCAAAAATTTCGGTACCGGTTGGTGCCAGCATCGCCACTCCCCTAAATCCTTGTGTGATACTGTTTTCTGCTTTTGTCCCTTTCGGAGTCATTGATAATCGAAGAGGCGAAAACTTATTGATGAAAGTTTTTGTCTCACTCTTATTTTAAATCCTTCTTAGCAATTTTTTGTATATTCACTGTACTAAGTTAATTAAGCCTCGGTCATTTCTTCTTTGTTTTAACTATGATTTTCGCATCTCTATCGAAGGAAATCAAGAAAATTTTAAGGTATGTTACTGTCGTACTCCACAAACAAAAAAACCCAAGTGCAATGGAAACATCGAAGAAGTTTCTTTGCATAGAGGTTTGAGGAATAATTAAGCATTGGTGTCAAAAGTACGGTAAAATGGATGAACTTTTTGCAATTGCAATTCAGTAGAAATTTGATCGAATCACAATATATTGCCTATTGTTTGTATTTTTAGATAAAATAATGGGCATAGCATCTACAAAAGGGTCGCTAGGCAATGTCACATTTGAAAATCCGTTACTCCTAACGGAAGCCGCCTTACAACAATTGCAATCGTCGGATAGAAAAGACGTTCCCATGTCGTATCAACAAATAATAATCAACAAGTAACTGACGGTAGTCATCACAATAGTTCTGCTAATCTTTCACCATTACCCACGATCGAAACACCTGGTACAGTAGAAACATGAGCATTGTCATCGAACATCAACGATGGTGAATTAAAACGTTTACGTGATGAATATAAACAAAAATTAATTGCGCATTAAAATCAAAATTTAGAAAAATATAGTTTAACAGAAGAAAATCGATTGAAAAATTAGAAAAATTTTTTTCTAAATATTCCTATGTACCTGTTTGCGAATTAACGCGAAATGATGTTGAAAACTGCTATGTTAATAATTCCAAACATGTTTTATCATGTTCAAATTTAGCCGAAAAGTTTATTAAGTGTGACAATAATCATTGTGAAACCAAGGGATATGTCAAGGAATATATTGAGTCATCAAGAACCACACAACAAAGATGATTCAGAAGATAAACAACACCAAAATATAGATCAGAATACAAAAACCTCGTCTTATACCCAAACATCTTCTTCAGAATCGGTAAACGTTAAAAATTAAAAGCAAAAAACTTCACTACATCAATATATGTTTTGAAGAGTTAGTTCTTTTTCCATTGTCTGCTGTCCTATAGTCTAATGTTAGGATAAAACTGCATTTTCTGTTGTTCACTTTTCCTATCTGTTTGTTTGTTTTAAATAGATATATTTTCTGATTCTCTAATTAAGAGTATACATGAAAAAAGTCAGAGTTTTTTTACTATGCAATTTTTCTCTAATTGAAAATCGTTCAGATAGCTTGCTCTTCTTGTTTATGTTTGATTTATGCTTCAAAACATGAGAATTGTTTTCTAAATTTTGGCCATATCTGTGGTCGCTATGCGATTTATTCAGTGAACTGGCAGAAACATAAGGACACAATGAGTAATTGTACTAACATCGAAATTTCCTTTAGCTCACTGTTAAATCTATAAGATTGTTCTTCGGTCGGTCCTTAGGCCTATAGAAAGTAGGAGATTTGGATGCACTGCACGTTATGTTTTGATCATATTATTGTGTTAGAATGTTTACAGTGGACGCGAAGAGATTCAAGCATAGGATCTGTAGTTCCAAAAATCTCTCAAAAAAAATTTCTATCAAAATTTCTAAAAGGAGAAGGTTGTACATCCGCCCAGCCCCTCCCCCTCGTACCGCCACTGACTGTTTGGTACAAATTCGATAATTTCCAATAGTTCATATTTTATTAGCGCTGTCAGAGAAAAGGTCCAACATTTCAAACCTTAGTTTCCTACTTGAACCCGAGACCTTAAATACCGTGAGTGAAGCGGTAGTGAAATCTGCTCAATAATTTATATAAACATTGATCGCTAAGAGTCTTTGAAAATTGTTGTCTTTTGATTTTTGAAACGAATCAGAGACATTAAATTCCATACTTCAGAATGAACTTTTCAACCAACGTAAACGCTGTTAGTAGCTAATTTTTCTTTATATTTTTAGTAGTATTAAATAAATTGATACAATTTATTAAAATTTGTGTTGATGATCATCATCATCTGATATTTTTCTCGATGAACGTTGATCATTTTCATCCAACTGTATCGATTTATCATCTGAAAAGTTTCAATAATGAATGGTTCTGTTCTTCTTGTATAGACAATGATCAAAAACAAATATTGTGCGGTACTGATACTGGTAAAATCTACAATATAAAAAATATTTCATATAATAAAAATACAGATGAACAAGAACATCAAACAATCAAAACCGAATTATTAGGTAATCTCTTCACATATTTATTAAAAGTGGATTTATTTAAGGGTATTCCTCCCCTCTTTTTGGACTTTCCGTAGAAATGCTGTGAAATAAAAATTAAAACTCACTAAGGCGTCATATTTTAAGAACTGATTGGAAACTCAATGAAGCATTTTTTCATTTTGTTTCAAGTTTTTAACTATCACTGTTCACGAGTTTCTCAGAAAACTTGGTTTGTCATTATGTCATATTATGGCCCCTCTCAAATTTCATCCGATCGAGTTAAAAATTTTATCACAGGTACTCAAGGTAACATCGCACAGGTATTTTTTGGAAATTGTTTATAAGACCTTTCCTTGTCGAGTTATAGGAAAAATACTGAAAAACGTCTCAAATACCAAGCTTTTCAATTTTAGAAACCCTATAACTCGGTAAAGGTCTAAAATAAAATTTAAACAAAATATCTCTGGTAAAATTTTTAACTCTATCAGATGAAATTTAACGAGGTCGTAATGTGACACTGAAGCCCGGTAGCAAAAAAATAGTCTTCGAGAAAAACGCATTTTGTACACAGGTTACTTTTTCAGAGCATTTGCCGCGAAGCTTATATCTTCATAAAAGCTCATCGAAAAATTCTGAAAAGCGTCTCATTGTGACGGAAACACTTTCTTCTACTAGACTATGTGTAAGAAAAAATTTTGAATGTACAGAAAAGGGGAGAAAAGTTTTTGAAACTAAAAAATTGAGTTTTCTAGGCTTTGAAGGAAAAATGCATCACTTTTTGAAGAAAGGTCATGGAATGCTAGGAGTGATCTCATTGTGTAGCCTACACTAGGCTCAAAATCCGAAATTTTTTCAAAAAAGAGGGGTGGATTACCCTAATAAAATGAGTAGTAAAAATTTACAAGTATTGTACGGTTTACTGTACGAAAGTAAGAAACATATTTCACTTTTCACGATTTAGGTCACACAAAACTTGTATCTGATCTATGCTATTATGACAATGGTGAAAAATATATTTTATCATGTTCAGCTGATTGTGATATTCGATTATGGGAATTATTAAATCATCCATCATCAACTTCCTATCGACCAGTAACAATTTATCGTAGTCATTTATCTCCGGTATGGTGCTTAGATACACACAAAACAAGTGGTTATTTTGCATCAGGTTCAATGGATTCAACGATACGTTTGTGGACAAGTGAACGTGTATATCCATTACGTACATTTGTTTATCATATCGATGATATAAATACAGTTAAATTTCATTCAAATGGAAAATATTTAGCATCCGGTTCATCAGATGGTCAAATTTTATTATGGTCAATTAATGATGGTCAATTAGTTCGAATATTAAATATACAAACAAATGATAAGATATCTATTGAAAAATTATTATTTTCATCCGATGGACATTATCTATTTTCATTAGTAACAAAACAGAATCAAACAATGTCAGATATTTGCATGTGGGATATACGAACAGCAAAAGTTAAAAAAATAGTGGAAAATATACCGTATACAAGATGTATTTCATTATGTGAATTAAGAAATGAAAATACATTTGTCACTGGCTATGAAAATGAATTATTATTTTTTAAAAAGGATGAGAGTAATGATGATAGTTTTCGACTGATGTTAACTATCGATTGTCGTTTATTGAATGTATCTCATATTGAGAAAAATAAAGTATTTGCTCTTGTGACTGATGTGGAATGAGATATATAATTCTTTTACTGAATAATAAACATCATCGAAATAGGTTTCTTTTTTTGGTTGTTGACGGGTTAGTAGAAGGAACTAGATTGTACTATGATATGACTCTGGAAAGAGAATGATATGATGCCGCTTGTCTAATCGGTAATAAATTTTTTATCGGTAACATTTTTAGGAAGGGGTGGGAATCCGACCTCTCGTTTGGACAGAATTACTTAAAAACATTTTTTAGAAAAAAAATTAAATTGTATCTTGATGCTGTTGGTGAATCTTGTTTTGTAACAAATATGACAAGAAAAATATCATTCTTCAATTACTTTCAAATATGCAGCTACTCGAAATAAACTTTTAGTTAAAAAAGATGTAAATCAAAAAAAGGTTTAATTATTTAGCAGATTTCCCACCCCCTCTCAAAACTCGTATCGAAAATGCGGTGTACATAGATCTGCTCGTCACACGTTTGCTTTCTTTTTTGAGGTTAAGTTTTGTTGTTGTCGATTTGTATTTATTTTTCTCGAATTTACGTAATATTGTAATGTGTATCAATGGTCGTTTGTTGACTGTATCTCACTGAGAAAAATGAAGTATTTACTCTTGTAACTGTTATGTTGAATAAGATAGATGTACGAATGATGCGCGGCTCCTTTACTTCACATTAACTATGTCTGACAATGTTTTTTTATCGTATAGTGTACACCAAATTATTTATTCATTTATTAATCTTTTATGGTTTAGCTTCTCTTTAATTCCGTTAAGAAGATAGAAATAGATTTCAAATGTATCTTTTTCGAATCACTTGTTTATTTTTAGATAAAATCTATTTTTTATGTTGAGACAACGTCGAAAACCCATCACACCAATTGAACTTGTTAAAGATTGTGATGCGTTTGTTAAAGTTGAAAATGATCTAAAAGAGCCAACAACAACTGGAGGAACAAGTTAATTCAAAATATATTTCTATATTTTATGATAAATCTGATGTTTTTATTTATTTTTAGTTGCGGTGTTGACCGCCACTGTTGTATTATGTCTTATATTTATCCATATAGTATCATTTCGAAATACATTGTTAAAATATGATTATTCAGTCGATTGGGATCATGAGAGGTTGGGGTTGACAATGCTAATCATGCTGTTTGAAATTAAGATGTTTTTTTTTATTTTTATTAGTAAACTAAAAATTAATATCGATTTAACAGTGGCAACTCAATGTGCATGTAAATTGTTTCATTGTTTTACATGAATAATAATAATTTTTTTGTTTGTCTCTTTTTACAGTGATTGGCTCAGACGTTCTGGATGTAACAAACCGTAATCCACTAGGTAACACACGATGAAAGTGTTAAAATAGATGTAAATACAATAAAACAAACAGTTTTTACTAATAGCATTTATTCTCTCGACAATTTTAGAAGCCGGAAAACTTGATGAAGAAGACACGTGGTTCCAGTTATCTGCCAAACAAGCAAAAGTAAGGAACTGAAACATTTTCTCGAGAGAAAAATTACATTATTCAATTGTTTATCTTACTTTTTATTTGAAGGTATTCAAAAAATTGCAATTAGGAAATGAAATATTGAGAAAACAGTATCATGCAATTCATGATATTGTCTGGCTGACCGGTTACAATGCGCACAACGAAGAATTACCAAAACGGTAATTAGATGACAGATGAATAAAAGAATTATATAATTTTCAATTTTTTTGGTTTTCTTCTAAAAGAGAAATAAATCCCACGCAATCAAAGGATGCCTGTCGATTACATGGAACATTAGAAGTAAATAAACTTGCCGGCAATTTTCATATTATAATGGGAAAGTACGTTTATTTCTTACGATTTATACTTATCAAGCAAACACTTTGCTACTTAGATTTGATGCTGAGAACTTTGAATTTGATCGGTTACACGTTCATGGTCTAAAAGTTCGACAGTTCTTTGAAAAAGAAAGCATGTATCCATCCATTTCATCTATGTCTTTTTTATTCATTGCACAGAAATTTGGTGATGTTAAACAATTCTTCTTTAAACATTGTTCCCTTCTCACTTTTCCACCAATTTTCCTTTTTCTTGTTAATTCAGTTTTGTTTCTGTTTACCCATCTGAACTTTTATTACGAACTATTCTTCTTATTGTTAAACCTACGCTTCTTATTGGTGCTTGGAACTGCTTATTTTCAGATCCTTTTCATTATTTGGTTCACATGCACATTTGAGTCCACTTGGGATCGATTCTGGTAAACAAATGTATTTAATTTAGCATGTATTTTATTATTAGTCTATTTATCTTCTAGCTATGAATTTTTCACATCGAATTGATCATTTTTCATTTGGACAGCCGAGTCCAGGTCTAGTTCAACCGTTAAACGGTGATTTAAAACTATCTAATATGAGTAAGTTGCTGATGAGGAAGATTATAGACTGGGGTGTAAATACATTTTATTTAGGTAATCAAATTTATCAATATTTTATTGAAGTTGTACCAACAGTTGTTCAAACAAGACATGCTAATGTGGAAACATATCAGTATGCTGTCACAGAAAGAGTATGTGATGTTTTAGTTATTGTAGTTGAATTAGGATAAAATATTATCGTTTATTTAGAGTAGAACGATTAATCACGATAGTGGTTCACATGGTATTCCTGGCATATTTGTCCGTTATGAAATATCGCCAATGAAAATAACTGTCAAAGAAGTGAACAGATCTTATTGGTTTTTGTTAGTTGAAATTGGAGGAATTATTGGTGGCGTTTTTGCAACATCAGGTATGAAATACATCCTATATAAAGATGATAGTTTATTTACTCTTTTCTTTGCACTTGTATAGGTATGATTCATTCTTTCATCAGTATTATGTATGAGAGTATTTACAAGAAATGTGAAAAAACTCATTGTGAAATAAATGAGACCGTTGTTGTAGCAAAAAATGATATTGGCATTACACCAGAATCTTCAGTAGTTATTTAATATCAACGAGGTTTTTTTTTGGGAGAAATTTCTCTTCTTTATTTTCCTTTTATACTGTGATATTTGATAATTTCTATTTTGCATTCTGCTCTTCATGGTCTGACAGAGAATTTATAATTTTTTTTTATTTTTATTTTGAATTTTGTTTAAAAATTTTTATACTTATTTTATGTTGTAGTTGCTGGTTATTATATTTTTTGTTGACAATGTTGAATTTAAACTGAATATGAGTCTATTTAAATAGACGCAAATATGTTTTGGTGTGCTAGTATTCTGACTTAGATGTTATTTAGATATATAAAGATCTCTTTACCTGGTATATTTTCTTCCTTTTGTTAATGCTTGAATGATATTAGACTCGATCCGAGCAGTCCATTCTTTATTTATAAGCAAAGGTGCTACACATACTGGTATAAAATTAAATAGCAGCTATATATCGTAGAAATCAAGTTTACTACAAAGTGTTCAACTGCAATGATTAGTAATTTCAACCTTTTGTGCTGCTTGTCTTATTTTCCACCACAGTTGGAACAAATAAAACCTCTTTGATCTTTAAAAAATTTGTTGTTACTTCCAATCGGACGATGGCATTTATCACATAAGAAACATTGTTCATGATAGGGGCGTTCCTCAAATGTCATATACTTTGTAGAATGTGGAATAGGTCGTTTGCATTTGAAACATTTTTTTGCAAACAATTCATCATGACACTGTACACAATAGGGTAATGAATTATGTGCCGTAAGAAGTTTTTCATTTTCTAATAGTTTGTTACATTTTCGACACGTAAAACATTCAACATGATATTCATTATTTTCATATTTAATCCCCTGAGTTAAAATTGGTTTTGAACAATTAAAACATTTTTTAACATCTTCTTCACATTGAGCACACCAAGGTTGATCGTTATGAATGAGAAATGTTTGAGATGTATTCAATTTTCTATTACATAAAACACAAACGAAGCATTCACTATGATAATGTTTATTATTGAATTGAACGCGCCCTTGTACACCTAAGTCCAGTGGTTGGCCACATTCATGGCATAGTTTCACGTTGACTGGATATGTTTTCTGAATACAATTTCCACATTGAAATGCTCGACCATTGTTTGTTGGAGTATATATACCATTAATTGGTAAATGACATATTTCACAGCAAAAACATTCATAATGATATTCTTTGTCGTGTGTTTGGGTTATGCGACAACTGCCATGGAATGGTAACAAACAAGCTGCACAACTAAAATTATTGTTTTATTCCAGTAGAACTAAAGATGTCCGGCTATTATTAAAGTACTTACTAACTCATTTCACCGTTTATATTTGCTTGTTCTTTATAATAATCTTCAATTTCATTTCGATTTAATGTTTCATGGAGTTTTTCAGCAAATCGTACAGTCTTCTTCTGATTTTCGTTATTTTCAGTATTTATTTCTTGAAAACGTTTATTATTTTTCGTCTTATAACATTTTCCACAAAATAAATTATTATTCTCATCATAAACCTCGCCTTCGATCAAGTTGGAACATTGACTACATTTCAAACAATTGTGATGATACTCTTTACCTTGATATTTTTTCGTTATGTGGCGAGAATTAGGATTAAGTGGCATGGCACATCCTCCACACCTAAAAAAGATATGTTTTCGATAATTTGAAAGAAAACATCTCTTATGTCACCAACTCAGTTTAAGTCAAAAACTGTGAGTACTAAACACTTTTGTGTTCTGAACCACATGATTTGTGCATCTGAAGAAGGAATGGAAAAGGCTGCCCATTCCTATGAAAAGGGAAAGAGTTAACAAACAGATATGGTGTAAGGTATGACCAATTTCAATATTGCGCTTGTCCATAATCCCTTGATCGACTGAGACAAGAGAGAAAAATCAGTCGTTTCTAAAAACTCAAACAAGTGTCAATATATTAGCGTTGATGTGGTTATGGTAATATAATGTTCAACAAAAAGGAATCAAATAGACAACGCCAAACAACAAAACACATTATACAAAAGGTTGTTTATTTTGTCTAGAACCAACCATACGATACTTTATTCATTATTCAAGTGGATAAAATGGTAAAAAAATCTTTCGAAAATATCTTGATATGTCTACATTAATCACACTGAGTTTATCCATCTATTCTTTCTCTTTCGCTACCGTAATCAGTTACATACCAATAACAACATCAACTTTCATAATTCACTCATCCAACGGACCATGTAGCTGACACATCAAACGATGATGAAAATACCATTGGAAAAACACGAAACAATCGAGTCAAGTGAAAAAATAATCCGAAAGCAGCTTTTCGACTGTATAGCAATCAAAATCAAAGCAAGAATATTGTAGTTGGTAAAATAAACTGAAAATTAGCTTTTCACAAAATTCAATTCAGCCGTTGAGTTACTATCAATGACAGTGACAAATGAGAATAACGAAGGATATTATGTAGTTTAATCATTAATCATTATGATTTGTTGTATAAAAAATTACTTGAGTAGAATAAATAATATCATCACATCTGATGAAAATATTCAACAAAGACGAAAGTGCACGATTAGTCAGAAATAGATAACAAAAGAAGTCATTTCTCGTCAAGAATTTCGAACTATTTTGATTTCAAGACATACATTAAGAAGAAAAAAAATTGAAAACAACAGAAACACTGTCCATTTAAAAAAGAAATTATTTATGGTAAGTATTTTCCATGCAGTCAAAATCGAAAAGAAATCGTCGATTAAGGGTATCCCTTCTTCCATCTTTGGCTCTTCATAAAATTGCTGCCCGCTGTCAGAAATAAACCAAAAGTGATAAAGAGTTCGGGTAAATCCATATGATACCTACCACCATTACATCGACCGTCGGTGCCAGGGACAAGATATACCTTCCAGATGCAGTTTTGGGTGCTGATTCCAATGGCGAAAATCACAACTCTCCAGTTGAGTACAGAGAAAAGTTATACGCAATTTATTTTTTAGCAAAAAAGCTCATTTTTCACTGTTTTCCTGCAGAGATGACCTTTTTTATGAAGCTTGTAGAATCGAAATCCAGCATGGAAAACCTTTCAGTTTGGTCTCAAATGAAAGATCTCGGTTACCTAGACAACCTTTTGAGGCTAGGTTCTATCTTACGAGGGAAGGCCACCAACTGTCCCATCGCTTTTGAGACGAAACCCAGTGGGTGACAGGTAATCGATCACGCTGAATCCGAACATCACAATGGGTTTTTCCCAGATGTCTCTAGAGATCCCGGTTCGGTTTTTGGAAAACCAGTTTTTCGGACACTCTAAAACATAATCAAAACCTTTTTGAATAAGGTCTGATTGTAACCTGCACATTTCTGATTAAAATGAGACGTCTCCCAGTTCTACATGATCTTTCTTTGCAAAGTTATAGAATTTACAAGAAAAGCCCTAAATGTTCATTGTCAGCTCAAAGCTACAGAAATAAGAAGAAATTAATTTAGGCTTTTCTTGTAAATGAGCTCGATGAAAAATGAGCTTTTTTGCGATTTTCGCTAAAAATAAAATGCGTATAACTTTTCTCTGCGCTCAGCTGGAGAGCTGCGATTTTCGCTATTGGAATCAGCATCCTAAACTACATCTGGAGAGATATATCTCGTCACTGGCGCACAAACTTTTATATAACGTGGTAGGTTCTATGTGGATTTACCCGTTCGTATTTCCAGGAAAAATGAAAAATACAAACAGAAATACGAGAAATTTGGGTTTCTTTTTTGTTTCAACTCTCTATCTATTATCCTTCTCGGAACTTTGAGAAAATTCAGTCTTTCATTGGCGCTCATTACAACCTCTCGAAACACTCGTCCGGTGGGGTGCGACTTTTTACCAGAAACACTTCGGATCCTATCTAAGAGAAGGCGATCTTTTTTCTTTCTTCTCGATTTATAGAGTTTTTAAGAATGAAAAACTCGGGGTTTTTAATGATTTTCCAGTATTTTTGCTGTAAATAGGGAATTTTAGCACAAAGCGTGTTTAATCCAAATTTATCGACCATTTTTACCTCAAAATCGAGATTAAGTGCACGTTAAACCGACTGATTAATTATGCTTAATCAGCCAATTTGTTTTTCAGCTTTGATGACATGGGTTACGTAAAAATATTAAAGTACATTATTTAGCTACTCAAGTTTTATACTATAATATACATGTGTCGTTAATCAAAGATATATACTTACTTGTTCTTTTGTTCAACAGGATTTTCATTCGAGATATTTAATGATGATTTTGTTCGTCTGCTTAGTAAACATTGCTGACAAAGAGCTTCTTTATCATTTTCATCTGGTGCAAAACTACCATCATACGCTCGTGAACAATTATCACACGATAAACAGTCCGAATGATACGTTTTACGATTGATTGTTATTGTGTCATCAGTACCGTAACGAAACGGTCGCTCACATTTTGCACAACTTAAAAGAAAATCAGAAACATTGCACTTAAAGTATTCTATATAAAACAGGAAAAATGAATACGTTTCACCACTGATTAGCTTTATTAGACATTTATATTAATTATTGCTTCAGTAGCAGATACTGCAGCGTAGAAATGAAATTATTACCTCATTGTTTTATAATCGTGCAAGAGTAACTGTCTTCAATAAAACACTTGACAAATATAATGTACATATCAGTTACATTGTTCTTGTCAACCAAGTTCACTTATAAAAATCTTTTACTTTTTTTCTACAGAAAAAGAAACAGAATAAACTTAACATACTTCAAGGTATTGCTTCTTTTTTTTCACTCACACATGTGAAAATTCTCTCGTTTTTCATTCTTTTTCTTGTAAGCATTAGAAAAACGTAGATACTTTTGTTTTGAGTCATAAAGTAATTCATGAGGAATTTATTAGGAAAATAATCTAAAGTTTGTCACCAGTTAGAGTGATTTTTTTGTAGAATAGAATTATAATTTCGCTTCATTGGAAACTAAAGTTTGACAAGTTTTATTTTATCTTTTATTTTTAGTGCATTTGTAAAACTTCGAAGTGAGAAACATTTTAAATTAAATTAGTTTCATTACCATAAGGATTTTTGAGAAGAAATGAACACTGTTAAATGATAATTTCATAGCAATCATTCTCAACTATTTAGTTAATCTTTGTCATAATCAAACAGATTTTTCACATTCGTTTTGCACGCTGTAGTTGCAGTAGAACAGAAAGACGTTGTAGATGGAGGATGTTTATAAACATTCCATTCTATTACAAACAATGAGTTATAACTTGTTCTTGCCATCTGCTTTCGAAGTCATGCGAATATTATGTCATCAAAACATTATCAAACTCTGTGTGAAAATAACAACTTTGTAACACATTCCTGCCAATCCCTGTTATGACGAAAAGAATGACGATATCAATTTTCCTCTTTGAAATGTGAACACGACCGTTCTGCTTATTTTTTATCAGGAATATTTAGAGATATTAGCCCATAACGCCGATTATCGGTGGCCGCGTCAGACACTAATGACCTGACTAACATCTCTGGAAATATTTGGCTGGGAGGCGCGATACATCTAATTAGAGATAACTGAAGGACGAGTGAATCTGAGTTGTCCACAAGCAGACTGTATAGAAAAAATTCATCCATGTGATATTAATCGGATACTGACTAAAAATTCAGATTTGATGCGAAAATATGAAGAGTTTATGATCAGAAGAGTATTACAATCAATACCAGATACAAGGTGGTGTCCGTCGCCCGACTGCGGGTAAGCACATCTCCTATGACAACCAACATTGTCTTTCGACCGTTGTCTCATTACTATCCTTTCAAACAAATTTTAGATTTGTTACAATAGCATCGGGCTATGCTTCGTAATCTGATCCGTTTTCTCTGCGGTTAATAGCTTCCGAAGATCATCTCTTCACTAATTATCAAACTGTCTTAGCCAGAAGACTGGTCTGACGCAGAGTTCTTTCAACAAATAACAGAAACAGAGTTTTCGCATTTAACTGTTAAAGGTTTTGGTAAAACAAAAGTGTTGTTTCTTTGCTAGAGACTGTTGTATTTTAACAGTTCAACCATTTGTTTATTTGCAATTGTTAGTTTTTTACTTATTCGAGATGTTTTGAAGAAATAGATTGCTTCAATAAAAAATGGTCGATGAGTAAGAACAATATGCCAGATGAACTGCCTCATTCAGAGCCGAAAGCTAGCAAAAAACACGATTTATTGCTACTTTCAAATTCACTAAGAAGTTCTTGAACTTGCCCACTGAATTCTCTAAACTTCATTCATTAATTTTTCTAAACAACTTGTATTGCCTAATATCTAAAACCCTTGACTTACCTAATTCATCACTTTACCTAATTAAAGAATTCCACTTCGATTTATGTTACCTTTGTTCAAAAAATTCAACAGAAAAGAACATAAATAAAGCTAGTAAAATATCAGTGCAAAATTGAATGAAAACTTGGTGCGTATAGTTTGTTTTAAACAGAAATTTTCCATTCTAATAACTCATACGTGTACTATTTGCAGCGATTGATGATTGACCAATATGTCTAACATTAAATAATAAAGAATTAAAGAATTATATAAAATTTGAACGTGAGTACATTCTAATCGAGTTCGACTTCAGAATGCATATTACAAATAGACTCAAATAAAAGGAAGATGCAATCAACAAAAAATTGAAACTTCGTTAATAGTTCAAATGGTTATTTTGGACCTGATCAGTGGTTTATCAATATTTTTAATAAAATTTCCCATTTTAATGTTTTTATTGATTTCCAGTATACATTTTTCAAAAGAGTCATTCATTTCTCAAGTTGGCTAGTTTACACGATATATATAAGAAAATTGTAGGAGATAAGAAGAAATCCATAATGTGCATAATTTATATAGTGGACTATCAACATTTGATCAGCTCCTTGAATGGATTGTAGATATATTTGTCACCAATAAGTGCATAAGATGTAATTTCGTTTGAATTAAACTTTATTTTAGATTCTGCCATCTTAGCCTAATGTAAAGAATTTATGTAACATGTAAAAAATATCAGGCGATTGACAATATTAAAACTTACTTGAAGGTTATCCAGTTGATTAAAAAGACGTGTCAATGTGAATGTATTACCACATTTGGATAAGCTACCTGGATAATCCCTATTTTTGTTGACTTTCGGCAAGCCAGTTATATACTTGATCGGAACAGTGACCGCTATCATTTGTTCAACCAATTCATCGACTGTGATATTTCTCTAAATGCATACAGTTGCAATATCATTATGAATGATGCCATTTTATCAGTATCTCTTCTTTTTGAGGAGTACCAAATGACATAGCTTGTCCAGATGACGACTTGAAGAATTTCTAAAGAAACCTCTTTTTGAAATAATGGATATTTCAGCCGAATGTCTATAACATTCGTTCTCTTTTGTCCTGTTAGGTTGCTGATTCTCCTTCCAAAAGATTTGTCTTGAAATTCTTCACAAAGAACATACTGAACATACCGCAAAATAAAATATATGGAGAAAAAATTGTGAAGCTTTAAACTCGAATACTTTTTAATCTTAAAGAGCTGTTTTACAATTCTAGTCCTTTATATTTTGGGCGATGTGGAAAGAGAGTAGATAGTCATTTTTTTGTCATGAAAGACTTTACTAGCTCGCTGTATATAAAACTTTTCATAATCACAAGCAGTCGAGGAGGAGTTTACAAAAAACCATCGGTTTCAAGTTGCAGTTCTGAAGCATTTGGGAGAATTTCTCTAACTTAGCCGAAAAAGGTAATAATTCCTCTTCAGTCTTCGATCTGAGAAAAAGTTAAGTTTTGCCTTTTTTGATGGATGTTAGTAAAACCGCCTTTTGTGCCAAAAAAACACGTCTAAAACGGACTTGTGATACATGAGAAGAAAGACGATATTTGGAAGCACTAGAACACTCATTTTGATTTCGCCTTGATGCATGACCTCCTGCTCAAAATAAATGTTTTTCTCGTTGTTTGTTGGATTAGAACTTGACGCATCATAGTATTTCTCCATATTGTCCATATTTTTTACAGTATATGAAAAAAAGTTCAAAATTTTAACGCGAATTTTTCGAAAGGAGAATCATCAAACGAATGAGACAAAAGGAAACAAATAAATAATTACTCGTTTTTTCTAGAATATCTGTTACTGAAGTATGCCGTTTAAACGTCGCACATTCTGAAAACCCCGTTATACTGTATTCAAAGTATTGAGTGTATGAAAATTGATTTCTACTATTCTTACATTCATTGCTTGTAGTTCCAACGCTATTATCGCGCTTATTTTCTTCAATTGTTTTGGCTAAAATTGATAACTGAGTAGAAATCTGAGTAGAGATTTTTAATTATTTTCTACCTTTTCACGTTGTTTCTTCTCATAAATACAGTCAATGAAATCATTATAAGTCACAATAGCTTCTTTAATAACATTCTTATCGTATTTTGTATTTGTTCCTTTAATCCATCTCAGTTGTCTCAAGGATATTAGTGGAATCTAAAACACTACCAAGTTATCGTCCATCACTTGTGTAACATAGAAAACTTCAGTAGTAAACTTCATTTAGATAAAGCGTGTATCATCTTTCATTCTTGGAAATTTAAACTAATTATAACTGTGGACAAATACCTTTTCTGAATTTTTGTTTTGAACAATTCTGAAAATGATACTTATTAGCTCTAGATAATCTGATGTTGTCAAGTGTAAATAAAAAAGCTCTTACTTCATCACATTTGCATCATGTTTCTAAAATAAATATCTATTATGCAGTACGTTTTCTAAGTATCATCAGTTAAAGTCACTTACATCAAATACAACATCATACGATATACTAGCTAAACACTTTCTGGCATTTCTTAATTCATCATTGTTGAGTAATTCCTGTTCCACAAGAGTAGGATCAACTAATCTATTCTGAAATTTTCCAAAATAAAATGAACCGTAATCATGATTTGCTGTATTATAATGTGTTCTTTCTATGTTCATTGTTGCGATGAATTATACAGATTATATATTTCAAATTTTAATAAACAACTCAAAGTACCCGTTTAGATAGTGTTTAATTAACAACAAGTTAGAGGATAAATAAAATTACCAATAAATAGAAATACTGTTCAAATTATAAATGTTTCACGCTGTTCATAAATTACATTTTTTAAATAATAACTCAACACGCACTATGTTAATGAGTGAAACGGTGAAAAGTCCACGCGCACAAATTTGAGAGCGAATGTATTTTGTCAGAATTTTAATTCAAAATTTAAAAAAGATGATTAATTAGTTAATAAATTAGCCGCCATCAGATCGATGCAATGTGCTGTTACTCATGCATCCGTGCTTCTAGCAAACAACCCAGTGAACTTTTTTGATACCAAAATTTCCTTTGAACGCATTAAAATCGGCATTTTGTACCTTAATACGTCTAAACTCATTAAATGGATAGAAAATTTTTGTAACGCTTTCGCATACCTTAAAAGCTAATGTATTTGGGTATCTTAAACTTTTTAACTTTTCTAATGCATTTTTACAAATTCAACACACCTTTGATTTGATTCGTCAATGAATTACTAACGCTGTGTATTTAACTTGAACGATATAATATCGCCTTCATGTTCTTCAAGATGTTCCAAAGCAGATACTATCTAACAAATTTCTTTACATGTCCCTAGTTATTCTTATGCAATTGGCATGACTCTTAGTAGCAAATGGACTATAGGTAATCGATCATACTGAGTCTCGTGACAATATTTGTTTTAGAAAGATTCTTAAAAGCCTAGCGAAAAGTGTGTTTCACGATATTTTAGGTTTTTAGCCTGTTTTCACCTAATATTTTTTATTTAAATAAAGCATCGACTTTTTAAGGTGTTAAAATTAGAAATAATTTCAACGCGTTCAAAAACTTTTTGGTTCATTTAATTTTAACGAAAGAAATGTTTGCTATTAAATGCGTTAAGAAATGGTTAACACGCTCAAAGGAAATTTTTGGTATCAAAAAGTTCACTGGGAATGCTTTTGAAGCTGTATTTGTCTTCTCTAATATTATGACGTTCGGCATTTCTAACAGTTTAGAAAGTAATTATAATCGCTCGATTTTGATTGTTTCAATATGGTTAATCATAGACTTTTCCTATTTCATGTTTAGCCTTCGTATTAGTTGATTTAAAAGTTCATTTGGAAACTTAGAAGCGAATACACATATATTTATCTTTTACTTTGGGTTTTTCAAGCTGCATAATGAAGTACTCTTTTACGAAGTAAGATATTCTGGTGAGTCTCAACACTAGAAAAAAATCACTTACACAAAAGTTTGATTACACACACGCTTTATACTTTTATTAAAAATCTGCAATCTCGAAGAAACTCGGTGGAGACAGTAGGATTCGCTGTACTCTATTCGTTCTACCTTCAAACTAATGTATGTTGGGCTTCGAAGTTTCATGAATCAATGCATATCTCTTTTACAAGATTTTCGAACCGTATACTGCTCTACACGGACCACCGAGATTACTTCGATCTACTATCTAATGATTGGTTATTGCGGATCAGCCATCTGCTTTTAAAAAATACTGACCTAAAGTTAGTTAGTTTAAATCGACCATTTTTGATGTTAGAAAGAGAACGAGATTTATCTGCTATTATTTGTATTGAGCAATGTACTAGCTAGCTTATTTTGTACTGAATTTCATTTTTTAAAAGCTTGTTCTGTAGAAAATTATAGACATTCACTAAACGGCCAAAAGCCATAAATTACGTTCTTCAAAATTCTTAAATGTTAATTTTAAAATTTTACAACGGTCTATTTTCGAAATTCTTTTTTTCAACATATATTTAAGAATCTGTTGTTTTTAAGAAAAAATATTTATTTATTCAAAAAACACCTAAAGAATTAAAATCAATAATTTTTAAAAAAATAATTATCTATCGATTAAAAAATGACTTTCTAACGCATATCTTTTCAAGAGAAAATATACATGAAATAATGTCCGTGTCTTGTTTTATAATTTCTTATTTGAATCATTACATATTAGTTTAGATAGCAACATGTAGATAATAAACGCATAGATAGCTAACAATTAATTTAGGTAATTAAAATTGCTTAAAAAAAACCGAATCGATTTTACTCAATTCGCTCGCTTACTGAAACTAATAAGAAATCATTGATCAACATAAAAAACAGGGAGAAACGCTGAAACGAATGTTAGTCTTTATCTATTTCTTTTTGGAAACCATGGAATAAGTTTTGCTGTTGTCTTTTGATACTGTTTATAACGTGGATACTTTTGAGAACTAATTGCCTCTGTGAATTTTGTTGAACCTTGAAATAAGAGTGTTAATAATATGGGACCAGAAATTGTCCAATTGAAAAATGAATGAGAAAATAAATAAAATGACCACCATATACATATTTCACAAAAAAAATTTGGATGTCTGCTATAATAAAATAGACCTTCACTCAAAAATCCATCATTGGTATTCGAAGTAGACTTCGTTTGTTTAGCTATTTGTTGATGTTTTTTCAAATGAAAGTTCCATTGTTGCTCATCGGCGAGCATTTCACCGATTAAAAAAAGTAAAAACAATATTGTTGCTATATAATCCCATCCATTTAACGGGGTGGTCTGATAATGTTTCCATGTGTAATAAATGGGACTAGCAATTAAAAGTAGCAATATGTTTTGAAATATAGATATAAATGTTAAATTGAATAATTCGAAAACAATACGATTAGTAATTGTTTTTTTCAATTCTGGCCATCTATAATCTTCACTCGACCACTTATATCCACCTTTACGATAAAAGTTGTAGCTCAATCTCAAACCCCACATAACAACTATTAAAGTCATTATCATCATACGTAACGTAATTGGACCATAGAACAATGTTATTAAACAATAAATAGGTGGTAATAATGACCAAAGTTTATCCACTTGAGAATAGTTCTCGGTCAATAAACCAACAAAGAAACAAGAAATTATCGATAATGTCATAACAATAAGTAACAAATATCCAGGTCCTTCATCGAAATATGCCATCAAATAATTATACATTTTGACTTTTTACACTTGTCTGCTAAAGACTAAAATCGAAGAGTTCTAATAAAGACAGAGTGGTTTACATTGCATACACACGCACACACACACACACACCCAGAAGGTTTTAATAAAAATAGAAAACAATGTGACAGAAAAACTTACCGTTCATCAAATCTTTTAGTAGTTGAATAACAGTAAGATAAATAAAAGTATAAACTTATTTTTTAGATAAAGTCTCATGTAGGAATTCGAGTGCTGATAAACGCGTTGAATTACTGCCCCTCCAAAAAGTCCGTGTGTATGAGTATTTTTTGAATAACTCAAGAACAAAAAGAGATAGAGACATGCGGTTTCCACTAATCAAAAGCCGACAGTTTAGTCTATACTTTCATAAGCGAAAACATTTTTTTGAGAAAGTTTCTAAAACCGCTTTTTCAGAGGATTTCGGGAAATCGAGTTTCTAAGGCAAAAATTTTACATAGCAATCTATCGAGCTTTTTTCCATAGGTAGATAGTTCAAAGTGTCCTCTACAAAATAACCTTTAAAAAAAGGTTTCTTTTTCCGAAGCCCCGGGACTTCTCTATTCTTCGGTCTACGAGCTTAGGAAAGTTATGAAACTCACAACTCACTCAAAATCCATCGAAGTTACTTCAGAATACCAAGATATGCTCTATTTTATCCACTCTATCTAATTCTGTACTAAGATCAATAAAAGTATTCTCTTCCTTCCGAAGGTTTCCGAAAAACCTTTCCAAAAGCTAATTATTTTCTGTTTGTTTTTAAAACGTTCATTGAGCGTTACGGCATACTGTAGATAAACGTGTAATCGTGCATAACACGAACATGTTTTAACGCCAAAAGATCCTTTTTACGGAAATACGCAGAAAAGTGGAAGACTGGTGCAATAAATTCTTACATGAGAAGTAAAAGGTTGACACTGGGGTTCAGAGCAAATTCTACAGTAGAAATCTTATTGAATAGAATTTTTCCTTGGAACAACACGACATGCACTCTAAAAGGTAGTGTTAAAATAGTTTCCTCTTGCCTACACCAGGACCTTAACATATAAATTAGAATTTAAAGTAGAAATGCAGCAGCAAGAAGTCTGCTATCTGGATCTCTGAATAACGGGTGGCGCATAATAAACGGGACACTTTTGTTCTTTATGTTTAAGCCACTTCCGAATGATCTGAAAATCTGGTTCTAGTCTCATTCGATAGAGAATTGAATTCTCTACAGAACCTGCTTTTTGAATCTCTGATAGCGTTTTTTTCGTTTGAACACCACTCAAAATACTGAATAGTGCTAAATTCTCGAACTGCGACGTGCTTTTGTCATATGCTTTTTTGAGATTCTTAGCCCATTGTCTGAGGTTCAATAGTTACTTTTTCTAGGTAGAAAGATAGAGAATTTTGTGCTCTATCGATCTCACTCATTTATAACTTCATACAATGTTTTCGCTACGTCAGCTGGACTCCTAACTAGTTCTCAACCGGCTTTTCAAACTTTTCCAAATTAAATTAATTTTGTAATTAATGGTTTCAATTGAGAAACTTTGTTTATATATCAAAAGATGCAGAAATTAATTCTGTATAAGATAACAAGGCTAAAATCCTGTATTCATAACGTTTTACTGCTTTTATAAGCAAAAATAAAAATTTGTGAAAAATAGATTCAAAAGTTAGATTTTTTTAGATTTATCATCTTTTTGCAAACAGAAATTTTCGTAGAAGAGTTAACTGCAGAATTTCGAAGAATGTTTGAGAAGATACAGAATTTTCTGGTGAATCTTCTGATGTTTTCAAAATTCTTATGAAATCTATTCTGGGATCAAGGCAAATATTTTTCTATTTTCAGTGTGTCGCAGTTCGAGAATTTAGAACTATTCAGTATTTTGGGTGGTGCTCAAACGAAAAAAATGCTATCAAAGATTCAAAAAGCAGGTTCTGTAGAGAATTGAATTCTCTATCGAATGAGACTAGAACCAGATTTTCAGATCATTCGAAAGTGGCTTAAACATAAAGAACAAAAGTGTCCCGTTTATTATGCGCCACCCGTTATACTATAATCATGAAGAAGAGAACAAATACGTCCGAAATGGACAAAATCTTTTGTAAAAGTTTTTGAGAATCACTTGATAGAAAAGATTGATGATGAGTCATTCCAAAACTACTAGTAGTTTGATGCATGAGATATATAGACAGTTCGAAGAGATAGACATCTTTCTAACTATTATATTCAATGAAAACAGAACATTCATTTGTCCAAAACTGAACTATCTCTTTGTAAAATAAGTACTTTTGTTGACATATGGGGTTCTTACTGTAGCAGTGGATGCAGTTTAACTTTTTAGAACTACAGTAGCACCAAATGTTTCAAACTTTTTTATTATATTTCATAATCGACATAGTCAGAAACACAACAAACACAAATTCTTTACAAAAAAAATTAATGATTTAATCAAAATACAATAGATAACAAAAAAGTTAGTTGGACAGCTCATTTTCTTAAATGCACACAAACACATCAGACACAGGAAAACAAAATTAAAACAAACATGGAATTTTTATCTCATGGTGGTACACCGGTAAACGAATAGCGAGGTCATAGAGAGACAAACATAATTATTGACAGTCACAAAAATTTGTCAAAAAGAAAATTACTGAATTTAAAGCACAATAATTAATTGGTAAACTTGAGAGTAATTGCCATATTAACATCACACATTCAAATTCTAATCAATCAACATAAAACTTCAACACTCTTTATCAATTATAGAGAGCAAAACAATAAATTACATGATAAGTGAAAAGAAGAGTTAAATTACTCTATTTTTCTCTCTAACATGTTCATTTTTTGACTAGATAAAAAAAATTGTCTGTACTACTACTACTACAACAACAATAACAACAATAACAATGCAAAGAGATAAATTCACAACATTATCTTCATTTATCAATTGAACAGTCACCATCGATAGAAGTGGAAAGCAGAATTAGAACCAGACTGACAAGTTTAAATATGAAAAATTCTTCTTTTCCAACGGAAGTGTGCAATTTTGAACCTGAAAACTAACAATAAATAATCATTCAAAGAATAATTTGGAAAATAATTCCAAAACTTAAACTTTTGGCAATAACCAGCCGATCCTGTTTGGTTAGACAGAGATAAATTGGTAGCCAAATCTGAAGGAAAGTAGGAAATGAAATAAATCAGAAGATTAAAAACCAATATCATTTATTAAATATAACTATGGTTGTTTATTGTGAACTGTTGTGCGTAAATTACTGTTTTGTTGAGTGCTCGTGTTGCTGTTAGATGTACGAATTTGTGATTGTTTTATTGCAAATACTGCTTGTAAAATTTTAATACAACCACGTAACATTTTTGAAAACCAATATATGTTAATTACATCTAATACAATACACACCGAAATAAGTATAAATCGAAAATGACCCATATGAGCCCACATTGGTTGTATGGCAACAACATAAACTTTATACCAATAGATTGGCATGGCGACGATACGAACAAAGAAAAATAATAATGTCATTATTAATCCATTGGCAACAAACGGTGTAGATGTTCTGGAAAATTTGAGTGTATCGAGAAACCATCTAAAATAGTAAAAAAAGGACAATGAAACTATGATTCGTGATTTCAAATGAAATATGTGATAAACAAAGTTACTTCTTTGAGTATATGATTGATACAAGAAACATGACGAGATTTTTATATAAAATCGAATTTATTTATTTATCTATTTATTGAAGAACAACTTGAACATAAAAAGAAAGAATATCATCATATCTTAAACATATAATCAATCATGGAAACTAATGGGAAATGACAGGTGATAAAGGAAAGTTTATTTACATACGCAAGTTATGACAAATCAATTAATAATATTAAATATAAACTTAAGATTTTTGGATGAAGATTACGTTCTGATCTTATTGAAGGACAGATTTACTTGGCTAAAGACAATTGTTCGTCGAACATTGATCATATGTTCAAGATACACTGATATTCCTTCTTCGTATGTTCAAGTTGTTCTTTCTTACTTTTTTCTGTTTTATTTCCTAGTCATATTTATACTATGTGCATATACTGTTATCTTTTTTAATTACGTCATTTTTCTGATGATGATGTAAGACATGCATTGAAAACTGGAAAATTCAAAAATTCGATTTTATATAAAAATTTCGTCATGTTTTTGGTAGCAGTCATATACTCATTTTCCTCTTCCCTCTTTCATACTGCTATACCCTTAGATGACTAACATTATTTCTTCCACTATAACAAGAATTCAATTTCTAGCATAGAATAGAGATTCTATTATAATCGAATTCAACTTTACTTCGGTTTACAATCTAAGAAATACGTAAAAAAACGCTCTTTATAACTAATGGAAAACAACACTGGTATTTAGGACGAAATACATTCAGTGGTGAAATATACTTGTACAAGAAGGTATAGTAATTAAAATGTTCATTATAGAAGTAATAGGTATAATTACCTTATGTTAACAAACGGTGTAGATAATTCTGCTAATAGACGAAAATTGGCAAAATATGGCATTACATCGAGTGTCTTAAAAACAAAAATGAATCAACAAGTCAACATACAGACAAAACGGTGAAAATTTCCTCACTTCTTACCAAAACATAGAAGAAAGCATAAATAGAAACAAGATGGTGTGTAATGGTAAATGGATCGCCGACTTTTTTATAGTGTATTATACTAATTGCTGTGTCTAAACACAAAATAAAAAACATAACAATAATATTGAAAATGTCTTGAACAAAATGACACTTACCTGCAAATAGATATCCAATAACAATTGCTAAATTTGTCTTCAAAAGATAGGATTTATATCTGAAAAAAAGAAAACTCAATTATTCTAAAGAAAAAACAATATTATTCTACGTACAATAACGGATTTGCTTCTAGACCTCTATCAGCTATCATCATATACACGCATATTGTGCCAACTGTAAACGAATTAATTGATGAATTTATCCTAAAATAATAAAAGAAAACAATTTGAATCAACAATCAATCTAGATTATCAAAATAATATAATTTACCGAGTACTAAAATCAATTTTTTGTGTAATAGTAAAATTTTTATAACTTTTAACTAATAAATTTGAGAAGAATGGATTAGCAAATTTGTACAACACCATAAATATTGTAAAACTTGTTGCAACAACTGGTAAAAAAGTTGCATCAAATTTGATATTGTTAATTTGAGAAACGTACGTTGTAAATCGAGAACTATTTGTCAACATGATGAACAAAAATTGATTAATAAATAAAAACTTGTCCTAATATTTTTAATTAATAAATACACATTGGGAAGTAATATACAATTATCGCACTTTTGAAACAAATTTAATTAATTAACAGAAATGTGTTATATCAATACATACATCTATCTAAAAGGTAAACAAAAATTGTATATCATACGTATAACATTTAGATGTGGCGTAGTACGAGAACAGAGAAGAATGTAATACAAACAAGTATTCGTATGTAACATTTATAAAAGATTAAAGATTCAAGGCATTAATAAACAAACGAAAATGCTGACATCCCGAAGTTAATTCGAATGTTGAATGGCTATACTGAACATATAAAAAGACAACTTTATTTTCTTCAAAAATTGAACAGAATGGAACGTATGTCAGTCACGTGATTGCACACGTAGCGTTTCTGTCTACACTAGAATAAATGACACATGTAGTCAGTATATAGAAGATTAAGAACAATCAGAAACGATAAAGTTCAGAACGAAGAAGAAAATAGGAATAAATAACACGTAATCGTCCGGAGAGCTCAAAAATAAACGTGTTGCATGAAATCTTGAAATTACATATTCACCAAGAAAAGAAAGCTGCGGACTAATAGCTAAACTAAAAGTAATATCAAAACTAAGGATACAGTTGGTGTGTTCACATTAGATGCCACTTCCAAGGAGATATATACTGTTTAACAACGCAACAGCTAATATCGACTTGCATGATATATTGTATTCAAAGAAATAACGATTTAGAACAAAAAAGTTATAAAAGTATTTAATAAGAAGTAAATAATCTAAAGAGATATTATCCCATTTTTCTCTCATCACACGTTGAGTCATTATCATTATTCAACACTTCATCATACTTTTTATTGGTTGAGGAATATCATAGAGTGTTTAACTATACACATAAACTAACGTCATCTATCACTAACATTCAGTACTAAACAAATAAGTCCAATTGTCGAAGAAGTATCAGCTATGAATGTAAATTGACATGTTTCCTATAAATTATCACAAAAAAAATTTGCTGAAATATGATTTACTTAAGACTCAATTAATTCAAAGCGATATCCGATTTGTGTAACATATAATTAGCAGGTTTCTAACAAGACTAAGTAGTTCACAAAGTTTGGAGACATCAATCTGGCGTTATATTATACCATACTATTAGAAAAATAAACTACAAAAGAACAGGAAGCAGGGAAAAATGAATACTCGAATAATCACTGGTCGACTTTCTTGTCCTATTTCTTGCAAGATTCTTGTATCTTGTCATTTCAGCCAAGATTCTTCAAGTCTGTTTTAATAAATCAGTTAAGTTTCTTAGCTCATGTTCTTTCTGGTATCGGTGCGCAACCAGTGCTGAAAAACTCTTGTTAGTAGACCGGAAAAAGGTTCGACTATTGGTAATACCAATCTAAAAATGCCGAGAAAATGAGAAACACTCGATCGAAACACATAGGTCGATTCGTTTGTCCTATAAAAATATTTTACCAGAAATTTATTAGAAATTTGTTTTTTTAGGGTATTCTTATCGAGACGATTGAATTGTTGACTTTAACGTATATCTTGTCTGTATTGACATATGTAAAACCATGCTGCATACACGAAAAGAAACAAAATCGACAACAAGATGAATTTTTTTGTATACATAGAATTCTTGCTAGAAATTCATAAACAAGATTCTTCGCTGAAATGACAAGAGATAAGAATCTTGAAAGGAATAGGACAAGAAAGTCAATTAGTGATCACATCCAAACATCTTTCTTTCCTTTCCTTCTGTTTCCTTTTTTCTTTTTCTGTTACAAAAAAGTCTACCACCGTTTTATTTTGTATAACGATAAACTATAAAACTTTTACCTCAAGCTACAGCAAATTCGTGCCTCAAACTTGATGAGTAAGGAAAATAACGCTTTCTAGAGAAATCTAGAGGCAAATAATGAAACCTAGTGTTTCGTTCTGAAATTTTTTCAAGGGGCCCAGGTTACCCGCTGAGTGGTTCAACTACTTTTTGGACTGCTCGTGTCGAAGTGATCTGCCTCTGCTAAAAAACCTATTAGGTACGCTTTATAGAACGGTATGTGTAGTTTTACACAACCGTCCATCAGCTGGCTTTTAATACTTTTGTTCGATATTAATATCCTCCATTGATCGATAAAATGGCAAAAACGTTTCTCTTGTCAAATGTAAATTTTGCTCACCAAATCAGCCACATGTAAATTATCGTTGTCGTTTGCAATATTGAATTGACCTATATTTTTTTTTATCTTTTTTTAAACACAAAAGAAAAGTAGAACATTAGTTTAGTAAAAAATAGAAGAAAGAAAAGTTTAATATAAAAAAAGAACCGAACAAGATATTATGTCAAAAACAACATCATATGTTCAATAAAGTCAACATTGAGTTAAATAAAGCACAATCGATTTTTCTTTCTTAAAGTTGAGATTAATACTCCCTGAGATTAAATCAAAACACGAAGAGAACCTTCTGACGGACATATTCAAAAAGAAATAACGTAAAAAATGTTTGCACAAAAAACCGAGAAAACGAAAAAAAAAACATTAATAAAAAGCAGACAGAAGAATGGTGAGGTGCACAAATAAAGAAAAAAAAGCAAAAAAACAAGGGTTTCATTCAAATAAATTATTGGTGAAACCAGAGAAGTATGTACAAAACTATAAGGCATATTGTAGCCTTTGATCAGACACAATTTTAGACTTCGATCATTAACAATTTGATTTTTGCTCTGAATTACTATTTTATTATCGATGACGATTATTTGATTTCAGACACTTGGACGTAATCAACCATAAAGGGAAGAGAGAATTTTAACTATATGATGGATCCAAAGTAAAAAAAGAACGAAAATAATCTGACATTAATTTGCGTATAAGAAAGAAGATCATTATTTGAGAGAAAATGACGATTTTTTACGAAAATTTCTAATCTATAATATAAAGGTACGCACACGAGAACATTCAAGAACGCGAAATTGTTTCATATTCTAGCATAGCATCTAATTCACGATTCAAATCACTTAACATATCATCAATATCGTGTAAAACATTCGATGTATCAGTTCTAAATGAAAAATAGAAAAAAAAACTGTGAACCACTGTATTTTCCGTATTTTTTTGACATACCGTTGACATTTATTCTGTTGTTGTTTTTCTTTTTCTTTTTTTAAAAGTTCAATATATTGTAAACGTTTTTCTTGTTCATTCGTTACTGTTCGACTATTACCATTTTTAAACAAGGGTGATTTTACACTTATGAGTTTTGGTGGTGAGGAACAATAGCATTCATTATTATCGTAAATGGCCGTTGTTATAGGATAAGAGGGTTTCAGAAAATTTGTCAATGTTTTTTGTTCAAAAAATTCGATTGGTAATAAACGTTTTATTGTTGAACTAGTATCTGTAACTGAATCTAATGATGCAATTTTGCTGTCATTTCCATTTCCATTCATTGTTAAACGTTGTTTGATTGTTCCAATATTTTCGTTAGCAAATGGAATGCAATTAGATTCAGTGCTTGACGATAAATTACATAATACTTGCAAATTTTGTAAATAAGTTTGTTGCTGCGGCTGCTGTTGCTGTTGTTGTTGTTGTTGTTGTTGTTGACTAGAAGAAAGATTCGAACGACGACACTGGGGAGAAGAACTCTAAAAAGAAAGAACAATTACTTTGCTTATGGGTCGAGTGAAAGCATCACAATCTGACAAGCAACTCCGATCATTTTTGAGTTAAAAATATACCTGTGATAATGATAATTTAGTATTATTTGTTCGATTTTGACTCGATAATGAATGAGAAAGAGTTGTATTATGATATTTTGGTGCTGATATTGTTCTTGGTGAGAGAATATCAGGTGTTATTTTCTTGTCATTTGCTGATAATAATGTTGGCGCTATGCCGTTTGTATAAGACGATAATGATGTGTTACCATTTAGTGCTGCATTGCATGGTGATATATTATTCTTCGTCAGGTTAAATGGAATTTTGCGTATTTCTTTTGTATTATAGTGGTCACCACCATTTATATTCTCTAAACTTTTCGCACGCATTGCTATTGAATTTATTGTGTTTGATTTTATTGCAGATGGATGTGGAGGAGAAACAGTCGACGATTGTAAACGAAATGAAGAGGTGTGTAAACCACAACTAACAAGTGGTGGACGTTTTAAACAGTTAATTGAGTTTGGTGAAGTTTTATTTTTACGTAATGTGGCATAGGTGGACGATGATGAATCATTATCGGGAGATCGATGAAAAGACGGCACTGGCCTACAAGGTAAAAGTTATTTACGTCTTCGCTCCTGAATATCCAGATTATAAAACAATCTACCTTTTTAACAATCCTGTTCGTTCGTTTTGTGCATTATTGTTTTCAACTGAATTGCATCTTTCAACCGGTTTTGTTTGACGGTTCGGAATCGATGGACGACATTTTGTTTGCTGATCATGCGAATTAGTTTGTAATGACGATTGTCGAGAAGGAGTCGATGGTGGTGGAAGATTGGTAATAAAACGATTTTCACTCGGTGACAATGGTTGTTTAGGCGAAGGTACATTGTTGTTACTGTTAGATTGATACAATCCTTTTTTGATATCTTGTAATCTCTTCACTCCAAGCATAAATCGCTTTTGATGGCCTAAAACAAAAGAATGATAACTGTACTCAATAGTCTACCTATCTAGGTAATTTTCATACCCAATTGTGTAATTCCTATATCTTCTAAATCTTCCCATGCCATATTTGTCACATCATCAATTTGCTTATAATTTTGATCATATAGTAATTTAATATAGTCATTTAAATGTAGAAGACAAAGCCAGTCATAGACAGTATCCTAAAGAATAAAAATCAGTGCATAATGTAAAGAAATCGTTCATAAATTCAGCTCTACTCTTCTACAATTTTTTTTTGTTTTACTAAACTTTAACGTTTGCCTAAAACTTTAACTTTCTCACTAATCTTACAGGTTTATAATCAGGTAGTCGATCTCCAACACGTAATTTTCCAATTTCATTTTTAATTTTTCGTCGATGAGATGGATGGGTAATACCAATAGCAGTTAAATCCTTAAGAGAAATAAAGAAGACATTATTCTGTTCAGTAAATCCTCGTTTAAAACATACTTCAGGTGTCATTCGTGTTATTGTGTGTATATCGTAACCATTGGCAATAAAATTTTCATAATAATGTTCGTAAGAAAAATCTCGAAGCCAAGTTAGAACTACTTCATTCTCCTAAATGTACGAAAAAAATGAATGATTAAAAGTTATTTAATCGATCGAAATCATTTGACTTACAGGAATACCGTTCTGTATCAAATTGTTTAAATTTGTATTATGGTTTATTGTCAAAGATTCATCGAGTCGATCAAGACTACTATTTGAACTACGAAAGCTCGCTTTGTCTTGATCTGATGATCTTGATTCACTGCTACAAACGGAACGTGTATCGTTTATTGTGGTCATTGTTCCATTTGATAAATTAGTAATGGTATTGTAAGACAACGGAATATTTATTGCCATAAAACTAGCCAGCGCAGGAGGCTAAACAAGAAAAAAAGTAGATTTTGGACTAGAATATATGTTTTCTCTTACTTTTGGACTATCATAAACAATTGACATAGCTGTTGAACTTCTTCCACTATCAATACTACTGGCTGTTGAATGACGACAACTACTGTTTGGACTACCTCGACGTGAGCGATAGGATGACGTTGCTAAGCCCGAATCTGCTTGGGACATCCGTGACATTGAATCAAGACTATCGACCGGTGACCAGTCACCATTTAATAACCCAGAGTTATTGTTGCTCTTGCCATTACTGTTCGACTGTTGAGCTGACAAAGTTTCATTTTTCTTTATTGTTCCTTTAATCAGATCTAGAAGAAACGGCAATAGTATTTAGATTCAGATAGAATAATTTAACATAGAAAAAAAATTACTTGTTCGATGTCTCAATACAACGTTACTAGTTGAAAATAGTTTGCTTGTATGTGAAGAGGGAGAAGTGAATAAAGAGGCAGTAGCTAATAAAAAATCATTCGAATGTTGTTGTATAACATCATTATTACAACGTTGATTAAAATAATTGGTGTTTGTTAAACCTAAGAGAAGCACAAGCACAAACAAACAACAAGACAAAACGATAAACCATCATGCTTCTTGTTTAGACTAAGCAAAATAGTTACTGTGACAATCATGTTCCCATCTTTCTTTCGATATCACAACTTAAAGTTACGTCTCAACGGTTACATGCACAAACAGATTCACATAGCACATACACACTAATGATGTATCATGCATAGTATTAAACAAAGACTATTGCTCTTACTTGAACGATCTAGTTGTCGATCGATTAATTGTACATGTGTACTAGGAAAATATCCAATTCGAGTTGTCAAGTTTTCTTTTAAAATGAATCCTCTCCATTCTCCACTTGGATTTCGTTCAAGTACCTGAAAACATAAAGAATAATCTCATCGAATGAATTTTATCAATGTAGAAAAGTGTTTATCTCTACCGTGATGTGATCGCCTTCTAGAAAATTTAATGCTCCAGCATGATTATCATTATAAGAACAAATGGCACGAACAGTTAAAGCATCACTAAATTCTAGACAAAGGCAAAACAAATATTTAGATGATTTATAAATAAGTGAAAAAAAAGTGAGTTATTTACCTTTTATTAAGCGTTTAATATCATTGCCAGGTTTTTGTTTGATAACAACTTCATAGGCAGTTTGTTCATAAGAATTACAAATATTAATGTCAATTCTACACTATAAAATAGAGAGAAGACGTTTTTTTCAAAAACTCTATAATCAAGGATCATACTTCTAATAAAACTTTTGCCGCTTCGTATCTTCCATTTCTTCCTGCTTCATGTAATGCTGTTCCTTGTGCGGTTGTTTTATTTATATCTATTCCATTTAAAAGTAATAGGCGTATGATATCTGAATGGCCATTTTTAGCTGCTAGATGTAAACAATTTGATTGTGACTGTTGCAAATTATCATTTTCATTTGTCAAATTATTGTTATTATTATGATTGAGAGTAGTAGTCGAATTTAACATACGCAAGCATAAATGATTTTGTAATAATGAGTTAACAACTTGACATCGTCCATTTTCACTTGCTAAATCAATTGGTGTCAGATTACGACGATTTAAGATTGTTGGATCAGCTTGATGAAATAGTAATAACTGAACCTAAACGAAGTAATAAATTTAAAAGAAAAATAGAGAAGATAATAATTTTGAGATTTTAACTTACAACATCATTATGTCCATATTGTGCAGCTAGATGCAATGCTGTATCACCACTAATACACTGTTCATTTACATTAGCACCACTTCTCAATAAAAGAAAAACTGGTTCTGTTCTTCCTTGCCACGAGGCATAATGTAGTGGACGAAGGCCTTAAGAAACAAAAATCAGTTATTTACATTGTATAAAACAATAGATACACAGATATTAGTGAAAATCTATCATTCACCTTATTTCACTCATAGAATCTACAATTTGTAATTAAAACACATGTAGTTATCACTAAGCAATTTACTATTGAAGTGGCATATTAAATAGTAGAGAGATGCTTGTAGTTTCCGATAGAACTACATCACTCGAGTGTACGCCAACAAGAGCGAGTATTACTATTATTTCTTTAAAATATACATGGTGATAGATAATTTTTGATACTGATCATGAATCTAATATTTATTTGTGACCATACGGTCCTGTGAAAATCAGCCTTTAGACATCCATCTTAACATCCTAGATGAAAAAATTTTGATCTATCTCTCTTTTTAGAGCATAAAGAATTAAGAAAATGTTTCAGGTCTAGAGATTGAGTTTTAGCTATGTTCAAGTTAAAAGTCGACATTATCACAAAACTTTGACTTTTTGACAATTTTTTCTGGAGTAAAATTTCTCGATAAAATAGACAGATTAAAATTTCTTCATCTAGCATTTTAAAATGGGTCTGTAAAGGCCGATTTTTCACAGATCCTCGTTCAAGGGCCGTATGACGGCTTGTCCACGTAACGCGACACTTCGCTGATCAAGTTTTTTTTCATCGAGAAATCGATAGGAGCCCATCGCCAGACGTAGTTTTTCATGCTGATCACGAATTCGGCCTTTATTTTGAAAACAAAACAGAATTTTCAATTAAAAAATTTAAATTTAAAATTTTTGAAAACTTTAATTTTAATTTTCTGATCGAGAGATTTTCGCAAAATAATTTTAAACATACACTGTCGAATAGAGAATTCAATTCACTACAAAATGGCTTGTTTTAATTTGAGAAATATTTCTCAATCGAGGCACAAGGGCTGCTTGCAAGTTTGAACTCTTGACTAAGGCCCACCCCCCACTCAGAAAAAGATTATCTTGGTGAATTTATCGATTTTTTTTAAAATAGCGTATTTGATAGAGCATCACGTCCGCTATCGAATACACTGTAGTTTCTTAATTTTACGATAGGTTTTAAGGGTTTCACACAGGTTTTTCTGAAAATGAGATTTTTTGGTTTTACGTTTTTGTGCGTCCCAAATTTCTCCGCCATTTTGAAAGCTAGAAAGCTCGGGGTTGTTTTAAATCATAGCTAAGACCTGCCACTACAACTTAACAGAGCCTGATTCTTCGATTTCAGAATTGACGTCAGATGAAGGGAAAATGTTTGAAATCCTACATCCCAGTAATTTCATATCATGACGTAAAAGTTCTATAAAAAATGAACTACAGAGAAATTAAAAAATCGGCCTCTGTTAAGTTGTAGCCCTACATCTTAGCTACATTTTAAAACCAACCCGATCTCTCTAACGTTAAAAATGGCAGAGAAATCTGGGATGGACGAAGACCCATTTTTGGACCTTAATTGTGAGCTAGCTCTTGATAAGTTTAATATTTCGAGCTGAAATTTTTACTGTGAGGTCATCATACCTAGATACACCATCTCTGAAAGTTTCATTAAGATCGGATGCTCGTAAGCAGAAATGGATTTTTGTGTGGGGGCTGGGCCTTAAAAGCCTGAGGCACCTTTTGGAACTTTGTTTGTAAGTGGAGTATCTTCAGGAAGGCTAGAAGTGCTCAAGCTATAAGTATGAAGTTGTTTCAAGAACGTTGAGTGCTCTAAAATGATGTGACAAAAAAATGTATAACAGCGTTACGTTTTTTTTTTGCTTTTTTTACGTGAGTAAAAATAGTTAGAAGAAAATTTTTTTTACCGCTGAAAAGCTCGTTCGATGCTCCACAAAATTTGCTCTAGGAGCATTTCATTTGGAGAACGACTTTCGCAGGAAATTAGAACTTTAGCAAGAGCACTCCGAATATAGGATCTTTTTATGTAACAGCGTTACGCGTTTTTTTCAATAAAACTTTTCATTTTAACTAAAAACATTTATTCAGTTTTCAATAAGAATTGTAGTTCAAAGAAAAAATGTTGAATTTTATTTATATTGCTTCTTATGTGAATTATTTCTAACATTTCCAACCGTCTAAAAAAAAAAGATTCAGTATATATGATGATCAACATGAATGGTTATAAAATGCTTTGGAGACATTCACGTTGTTAATTAAATACATTATCTTCTAATATTATTATTAATTTAGATATATATATATATATATATATATATATGTAAAATATCATCAATCATTATTATCTTAGATAACTACAATGTGAAACTCATAAAATTTGACATTTTCTTCTAACATACCTTTCTGATCTTTCGAATTCGCTGATGCTCCATGATCAAGCAGTAATTTTAATATGTCAACGGAACCGGCTAACGCCGCTTGATGCAATGATGCCATTCTAAAGAAAATAAAGATGAAACATATTAAGAATGATGTTCATGCATCTAGACTTCATATATGAATTATTATTATTTATTAGATTAATGCGCACATTCCAGATCACAAATTCAGAATGTAAACTAGAATTTTTTAGAAAGCAAAAAAGACAGAGAGTGAATCGTATGTAGACACATTTCACATTATATTTACAGATCAAAGATCAGAGTGTAATAATAAACATTATTTGTCTAGAAATGTAAGATATTAAGAACGTGATCTGACCATTATCAAATAAATTTTTTATCTAATTCTAATGATATTACCCTTTCATGTTTTATTAAAAGTTTCTGTTCAACACCATATCAATTCTATAATGAAATTTTTGCTTGTTTGCTAGTAGTGTTCTTAATTTTTATATCCGACATTTTTTAGTCAAATTTGAAAATATCTTGTTGCTATTACTAATTGATTTTTTAAGTCTTCATAGAAAAACTTCTTTTTTTTTTTCCAGTTGTTAACTGAAAAAGAAATATTTATTTTATACGCGTTTTCTCCTTCCGGCAATGTTCATTTTCCTATTTTTCTTTCTTTTGAACAAAAGATCCCGTTATCTCTTTATTTTGAGTTGCATTAAATATATCCTTGGTAAATAATTAAGAAACATGTCATATTAGATTATGAATACATATATATTCTTTATCCTTCATTTTTTTTATAATTGATACACTAAAAACAGTATTATCCAATTAAAGTTCATTTGTATGAATAATTTATCATTATGACAACTTTACTATAAACATTTTGGTTAGTAGAAAAATAACTTAAAAAATTCATATGATGAAATTAATCAAATATTTATTTTCATAAATAATAACATAGCCAAATTAGACATTTGTTTATTTTCAGATA
Source organism: Didymodactylos carnosus (assembly GCA_905250885.1). Lineage (NCBI taxonomy): Eukaryota > Metazoa > Rotifera > Eurotatoria > Philodinida > Philodinidae > Didymodactylos > Didymodactylos carnosus. The sequence goes on from CAJNOQ010000041.1 coordinate 65,644, forward strand.
ATTTTTTTCGTGTTATCTTTTTATGAATGTATAAGATCATGCACAATTGCTTTTGCCCAAAAAAAACATGTTATTGTTGTTCTTTTTTTTTTTGTACATCTTATTAGAGTGACACAATGTACAATTCTCAATCTGTCTTGTTGCTGATGTAATAACATCAAAACAAATGTAATCGAAAATCACCTCTTGATATGATCGATTACTATTATTAGAAAAATCACTCTAAAACAATGTGATCTAATATTTGAATGATAGACATTATGTATATTATTGCATCTATATACAAAACAGAAGAATTTTCTCTCACAGAACATCGCATGATACAACAATCTATCAAGAGCAATCTATTTTCTGTTAATGTCTTCTATATATACATAAGAAATGTAGAGGTGAAGGTTGATAAGTATTGTATGACTATTATTATTCTGAGGCCGATTAATTACCTCTAAATGATAAAGTAGTAGACTGATATGCATTAAGGATGCTTAACAGAGGTGATTATGAATGATGTGGGCAGAATAGAAAAATGGCATTACAATAGACTCCGCCCATACTCATACATAATTACCATTAGTACTTAACGATAGAAAAATCTGTTTTAAAAAACACTTTTTTTTTTTTCTCATTGCATTTCTGGTGTTAATACGTGATGAACATTGACTACACTCACCTTGCTATACTAAAATGAATTTTCACTGTTTCTCCCCCTTCTAAATTGGGATTAGACAAAAGTTTCTAATAATTCATATTGATCTATTCAAGAACTCTTGATGAAAATTGTTTAAAGACAATCCAAGGTTAGTTTTGTAAATGTTCTTCGCATATAGTCAATTTGTACACATTCGCTAATTAGTATAAATCTCAATGGAAATTGCTAATATAAATACGACATGTTCCTTGAATTATATCTGATTAAAAAGCACCATTATTAACTACCAACGTTGTACATATATTTATATACAGTTGTTCACGCCACTAGAAGCTAAATAAAAGATTAATTGATATTGTACAATACAATCTCAAACACCGACTGACAAATACAACACATCTATAAATAAATTGTGTGCATATTTTTGGCTGAAGAGGAGCTATTATTCTAAAAGTATCAACAACAGAGCCGAACAATTAACTTCACCTGATTCGGTTACTTTATTTTTTTTTAACACTTTTTTCATTTCTTGTTATGCACGTGTATATTAGAGAAGAAAATTGTGTGTAAGAAGTTTTAATCTGATATATCTACTCAGCAATATTATATGTACCGATTATATCAGCGTCGGTAACAGTGATTTTCTCTTTTGTTCGTAGTGTGATGAAACTGACACTTTTAAAATTTATCTTCAATTTCATAAGATAATCATTTTTCGACTACTATGATAATAGTAAAAAAACGTTTTGAAAAAGAAGTGAAGTAAAAGTAAATCGTTGTCCAACTTTATTATTTAGCGATATTTTTAAATAAATTTTTCTATTAAAAATTCTATTATGTTCAATGATTATTTATTCGAATAAATAATTCAAGCATATTTCTCTCTGAATGTTGTGAAACACTCAATATTTGTCGTTACTAATACAATTTAGTTGGAATAATTGAATGACTGGAAAGAAACTACGAAACGTTTTCATAACAGATAGTAGTCAATATATAAATATCACAGACTTCACTTCAAATAACACTTACGTGTATTAAATTTTTCACTAAAAATATATCATTTAGTTTATATTTTCTTTATTAAAAAGAAATGATTTTGGTACCTAATAACTCACCTATCAAATTTAAGAATAAAAATAATATTTAAATTAAGACTCGAAAATATGAGCTGATATCAACCAATTGCAAAAATATTTAGTAGAAATTTTTAAAATTCTATTATTCTTGGTCACTATCGATGATTAAAAACGTAGAATAATTGAGTTTAACGTATCAATGTCAGATAACAGAAACCATAAGGAGAGATTAAATTAACTAATTGTCCTATTTAAAAGCAATTTAATGATGATAAAATAATTTACTACTTCACGTTCATAGATGATCTATTTTCCAGTTTTATACAAAGAAAAAGAATTGAGATCAAGTAACATGAAGTTAGAACAATAACGATTTTTTTTTGTATTTGTCGGTTTTTTTCTTCACATCCTGATGCCATGAAAAATTGTTAAACGCATCTTTCACTCGATAGTTAGATGAATTGATGACAATGAAATGAGTGTACTTGTCAAAATAAAAGAAAGAAAAAACTAATAATAAGCGGACGTTGGACTTCTTTTATTTCTTTGAAATTAAATAGATGGATTAATCATCGTGTGCTCTTAAAATATATTCTTTAGACTGTACATATATGTCTACACATCATTTTTTTTTGCGATCAATTTTTTTTAATTTTGAAAAACTATTGTAAAAACTCTAATTTTGTTCATGTAATAAAGTTTATCATCTATCATCCTAGTTTGCACATATCAATCGTCTATAAAAATAAAAAAACTAAAACAAAAACAATCGGAAGTAAGTCACTTACGTTAAAAAGATTCAACTAACATCTAAATGTTTAGTAGTACAAACATCTTCATCCATCAAAAAAAAAAAGTTTTCTTTTATTTTCTCTTGCTTCCATGTCAATTTAATGTTTATTTAAGACAATGAACAATTGTCTTGCAAATGATAGAGATTGATAAACTTGTGTATGTGTGTGTGTGTTAAGATTTTTTTATCGTGACTGAAAAAAATTTTTAGACCTATGATCGATGTCTCTAAACTAAAAAAAGATCAGATAATTTGACAGAAAAATATTTTTTGACACTATAAAGAGAATTATCATATTGATCCTATCCACTAAATACAAAGAAAGAGTTTTCTAAAATTTTAAAAAGAAAATTAATTACTTTTCTTAAAATGACTCCTATTTATTGATTCATAGTAGATAGTCTTTTGTTTTGGTTAGATATAATTCACTCTTACCTTAGAACTTCTTTTAAAAAAGTTTTGTTCAGTAAGAAAATTCTACAATAAGTTTTCTCGTTTTTATCTAAGATTATTCTTGTCTTATTATGATTATTCAATGAAGAAGAACGAAATTGATGTAATATCTATTAGAATAAAAAGAACCTTCCAAATTATCTTAAAGTTGCTAAAAACAAGGACAAATTTCAAAACTCAAGGAAAAGATACTTGACATGGACATAAAATGAAAAGAATAGAGCGCTTTATTTGAAGACAAGTTATATGTCATAAATCTAATTTTTTCCCTCATAAAATTAGAATAACAACAACAACAAAAAAAAGAAATGAAGAAAATTGCATCATCGATAGATAGATCGATTGATCGATAGAGTCAATTATTTGTCATCATAAGTTGATGATACATTAAATTTTCATTTATTCAACACAATAGAATGATATTGAGGTTATTTCTATCAATACTCTAATGTACGTGTGACTTATGACTTATAAAGAAAATAATAGGAAATAGTTTGACATCTTCTTAGAATGAATAAAATCAAAGAAGGATGGATGTCTAAAAGTTTGTAATGTTTGTAAGAAAATTAATTTCTCCATAGTTAAGAGATTATTTTATAAAGAATTTTATTATACTTTTAAAATAATACTTTTAGAGAAACTTTCTTAATTAAAAATAATTTTTTTAAATTACAAAATATAAATTGATTTTAAGAGTTGTTAACACAACAGTAATGATAATAATATATACTCACTCATAGCCATTCTTATTTCGAACACCAAAACATAACATCGTACTCAACTAGTCAGTCTTCTAACAAAAGAAAGTGCCCGTTTATATATATATATATATATGTATATAATTTAAACTAATTTATGAAAAATTTATTCAATTTATTAATTAATAAAAATAAACAAATATAAATATGTTTTGATTTATATAGTTAGTGATAAACTGTTAATGAGAAATCTCAATGTCGAAAAGAAACAAATTTGGATGAAACGTTCGTTCTTTTCTTTGTCTATCTTTGCTTTCTGAGAATGTAGAGAGAAAAAAGAAAGAAAAAAATAGATGAATATATACGTATACAATCTTTTCCTCTCATTTATTTATTACATTAACTATCCTTAAGAAGACAAGAAATATTTTTTTTTTTTTTTTACTCTATAGAATAGTAAAAATTTTCAATTCTTGACCATTCAAAGTGGTTAATACGGAAATTTTAATATTCTTTTTCTTCATTCTAGAATAATAATCACCATCACTAACACTGGCAATTACGCGACTTCCTTTTTACTTGATCTTCTGTTTTCTTCTTTTTTTTTTATTCTTAAGTACATTATATATAGACATTAATCTATTGGACGAAATAATAAGATTATAAAATAAAAAATTTGAGAATCTATCGGATCTATATTATTACTGCTTCAAAAAGTGACTATTAATTTGCCAATTCATTTTTATACATTGAATAAAAGACAATTATTATTCGAGAAAATATCGTTTGAGTATTTAATGCTTAAGTATTTTTTATAACTGACTAGAAACACTTTCAATCTATTAGACGCATTTTTATTATATTTCTTAAATCGATAATTTTTTATTATTATAAGTAATGACTATTAATTAGTCACACGAAGTTATCATAAATAGTAGTCTCGTTAATAGAGCGAAAATGTTTAACATGTCTGTTCATTTAGAAATTTTAATATATAAAAACAAATATTTTGTATACTGATCATTCGACCCAAAATCAGTGTTTAAGAAATATTTGGATACAAATAGTCAAGTTGAAATCAATGATGATAATTTGCAGCATTTCACACAAAAAGTCTTTGCAATACATCATCTACAAATATCTGATTTGGATGGAAAATAAGTAGACAATTAATTCATTCGAACTCAACCGTTTTGATATTGTTTCATTGGTTTCGAGATAGAAAAATATGTCAATTCTTTTTCCAACCTCAAATGCTATCTGTTGATCGTTGAGATATGAACATAACTATAGTTAAACTGTTCATAACTTTAAAACACGAGAGTCTTTATGATAGCATTCATGAGAGATTATAACATTTCAAAGAAGATGAAGAAGTTCAAACTAAACAAGTTAGTAAATAGTAAACTTGATAGTCATGCCATGTTTCAATAAAAGGTTAATATTTCTTTCTCTCTGCAATTAGTACGTATTTGTACATCAGTTTGACAATTGTCAATTACCAAAAGTGGAGTTATTCATCTAGTTTTATAGTTCTGCAAACTCAATTGGTAAGTTATTATTATAAAGAAATAATACAGACAACTCAGCTGTTGCATATGATCTGTTTTCTTAGCTTTCGTTATTATACGAGAAATTTGAGGTTATTGACAACTGTTCCTTTCCTTGTTATATACAAATATGATTAAACGAATACTGTGTATGCTTTAACAAAAAATTAATATGAATAACTACTCTGTACTGTATACTACCGTTGTAATAAAAAAAAGTTAACACTATTTCACATTATCATATACATATCGCGAAACAAGAAGATCATAACTATAATATATACTATTAAGATAAGAATTAATGACATAATCATATAACAGAAGTAAAAAAAACATAATAAAGAGATCTATACAATGGAAAGATTAATGCCCAATATTAGTCGTAGTCCATATAGAAGACTAAACAAAAAAATCGTAACGATGAAGTGGAACAATACTAATAAGTTCGATTTTATTTAATGATGAGAAAATTAGACAAACAGCGAAACTTTTCGTAAGTACGGATTGTCCAACTAACATTCTAACGTTGCAATTATACAGAGAAAACAACATTCTAGACCCATTTTTTATTTGAAACACGATCTTCCTATTAAGTTTACTGTGTTCATTTAGTTGTTTAGTTTAAATTCTATTCTTTTTCTTTGGATAATCTTCATCTGTGCAACTGAAAGCAGTTTGTTTAACATAAGCAATTAGTTGACTATTGAACTCAATGATGACTGTTCAATTAAAATATTATTTTGTGCATGCATCATGAAACCATTGCTTAACTGCATAAGACAATGAAAATTTAATGGCTGGACAAATGCCATATAATATATTCGATGTTGTCTTGTGAAAATATGACCACGTTTTTATTTCTTTTTTTGTTAAAATATATACATATAATAATTGTAACGTTTGAAATTCTTCCTTCAATATTTGCTGGAGAATCGACGCAAAAATTTTTGCTAAGTAGCTCTATGGTTTCGATGAATAACTACAAAAATTTGCTGAGCTACATAATTTTTTCAAATGAAGAGGAGGAGGAGGAGGAGGAGGCTATTCTCTTTCTTTTCACTCCTGATCAAAGCCGCTATAGAGTATTGTTCATCAATCTACAGTACATGTTTTATTGAAAATGTCATATTGTTTCGCTTCTTAATCTCTTCACCTCTTGTGTTTTTACTGTGTATATTTCTTGTGATCTCATAAAAAAGAAAAAAATCTTAAATTACACTACACATTGTAGTCACTGTATTTTTGGACAATTGTTCAACTAGCAGAAAATAGACCCATGTGTCGGGAATGGCGAGCTGTGTATCCGAAAGGTTTTCATAATTTTATATTGAAACATAAAACTTCTACATGGATCATATTGCTTTGAGAGAGAGAGAAAATGTGTGTTTTACATTTATTTCGAAACTTTATATTTACAAATAAAAATAAAAAGAATTAGATAACTAATATTCAGGACGAATATTTCTTTCATTTTCTTGAACATTTGAACCATAACAATAATTTTCTTTGGAGTTTTCTAAATTCAAGATACAATGAATTCAGAATTTGAAACAATAAACTCCTTGATCAATATGTTACTATTTGTAATGTAATGAGGCAACCTGTAATTTAGCAAACCACATTTTATAAAAAAAATAGAAGAAACAATTACCGTCTTTATATTAATAATGTAAATAAGTCATTCTACTAATATTTCCATTCCATTATTTTTGTTGGTTAGTAAAATGATCCTATCTCTACATGATTAGTGCCTTATAATTGATAGATGACAAACAAGAAGAGAAAAACAATACTGAGTAATCACTGATGATAGACTTGATCATACACATGCTTATCATTAAATTGTAGTTTTCTTTTTCTTTGTGAATATAAAGTTTCGAAATAAATTTAAAACACACATTTTCTCTCTCTCAAAGCAATATGATCCATGTAGAAGTTTTATGTTTCAATATAAAATTATGAAAACCTTTCGGATACACAGCTCGCCATTCCCGACACATGGATCTATTTTCTGCTAGTTGAACAATTGTCCAAAAATACAGTGACTACAATGTGTAGTGTAATTTAAGATTTTTTTCTTTTTTATGAGAGATCACAAGAAATATACACAGTAAAAGCACAAGAGGTGAAGAGATTAAGAAGCGAAACAATATGACATTTTCAATAGAACATGTACCGTAGATTGATGAACAATACCCTGTAGCGGTATATTATGCAATTATGTTGCTCATCAAATTTTTGCAGTTATTCATCTGACAAAAAATACTCTCTTCTCACAAACTTCATGTCGAAAAAAATGAAAATCTTAGGGAACCTTTCTGATTTAAGTTTAATCTAACGCATTATACTTAAATTGCGAAATGGAAGTGGACAAGACATTACCTAAAAAGAAACATCCATTGATGCACCTTGCCACAGGCACTGTAACACAATATTTCTCTACCAACCAACGAAATGCTCGCCTTTATGTACAAAAGTGACTCCAAAAGCGTTGGTCTATCGGATGACCCTATCTGAGAGATCTCAAACGTCATATTATATCACTACAATCACTCAAGAGACTGGGTCCAATTACAGAAAAGATCAATAGTTTATAGCTGTTTAATAACCTTCGATTGCACAATCGAACAACACAACAGACATTATAACAAAAGATTTTGCCATCTACAAAAGGAAAACTTTTTACGCCACTTACCCATTGTCATCGCAGAAGTTAAGATTCAACTTCTTCAGTGAAACTAAATCTAAAAAAATTAATATTTTTATATATTCACGACAACGGAAAAAACGTTTTCTTCAGCGATTCTCATCAATACTACAAGTATGCGTTATATATGCCAGCACTCACTAACACGCAAAAGAATAGTCCATAGATCTGTGGACTAATCAATTGTTTAAAAAACCGCACAGAAAGTATTATAGATCTATGAGTGTTACTATTTTTTGGATGTAAGAGGATGTTATTCGAGAATGTTAGATGTTTTCCATCATTTGACAGCATCACCAAACAATTTGACGATGTTAATTTATGATGGAGTATTTGTAAAATACTGTTATTTTGAAAAATTTACAAATACTTCAATAATTGTAATCGTACTGAAAAATGTTTGACAGCTCTAATCAGCCTCAGCAAATAAAAATTAAAAAACGCAAGAACAAATGAACGATGTGAAAAAAGCGATTAAACTAAGCCTACAGAAGTGCAACAGACTCTCAACACTCTTTATTCTGTGTCTACTTAATTTTCAAAGAAGTATGGATTTTCTTATATTGTGTTCTTATTGCGATAAAATGAGTAAGACAGGACGTAAAGTAAACTGCTTACTTGTTTTTCCTGATCGGCATTTTGACAATATCCGTTGTACAGCACCAGTATTAGTGGATTTCACTGCTTCGAGCAATTCAGTTTCTCTTTTCATTAAGAAAAACAATAGTTCCTAGAAAAAAGATAAATCATAGCTTTAACAAAATTTTTCCGATCTTATATGTTTTAGAATAAAAATGAGCACAATGAAACATTTTTTTTCCGTTTACTTCCTTTCAGCTTAGCTTTGGTTATAAAAAATGTAAAAAACAGGCGTAAGCTTCTTCTTAGCTGCCTCTAATTATTATCAAGCAATATACAATATTACGAAGGTAAATAAGGGTTATTTAAAAAATCAAGAGAATCGTCTCTTCTAAATTTTGGGCAAAAACGATGTCGTCTGATGTTAGGCACATTGCTTTTCTAATCTCTGAATCCTCTTACTTGGCGCCCCTCATTATTATTAGCATATTTCATTTTTCATCTTTTGTCTAACGAAGAAATCGGGAAAGAAAAAACAATTTCTGACCAAAATTTTGCCCTAATGCTTTTCATTCTCTCACCCATGGGCAAAAAGGTCCTTTTGATGACAATTACGGTGTCATTACGCGTTATTTACTGAATTACACGTTAATTTCGTTAAATAATAATCCATAATCATACGTTATCCTTTTACGACAGTTAACGCATAAACTTCGTAAAACATCAACGTGTGCTTATGTATGATTGAATTAACGGCAGTTATACATAAACGTCGTCAAAAAACAACGTGTAATTACCTAAGAGAGCATTTACGATAATTTACATATGATTTTCATTAAAAACTGATACATAATCACACACTATGTCTTTCTACGGCAGTTACACGTTAATTTCAATAAGTGATAACATGTAAACATAAATTTCTGCGAATCTTTACAGGTTAACTGTCATGAGACATATAGAGTACTTATCTAGCAATAATCACTTACAGATAAAGAAATAAATAATAAAAGAAGTCGATTTGTACCAATGGAAATTAAATTCTCTAACAAAGAACTCATTCTTTACTCACTTAAAAACAAATATATTTTTTGAAACAAAAATCGAAACTAACAACGCGTTAATGGTTACACAATATCAACTATTTTTCACAAAAAACTTTTGCCCATAGGCACTATCATATGAACGTTATAGCTGCGAGTTACACTATGCGCCAAATTCAAGCAAGGGATAAGCTAACTCTACTGTACAGCTCACTCGCCATTTTTATTGTATCTGTTTGATGGGAACGGTTTTGATTGTATTAAAAATAAACCGATAGAAAACAAGCTTTGAACCTCTTATCTTCAGCCAGAACCGTAATACCATGACATGTGCTTTTTCTCTGTCCAAGAAATTGTTTGAGTTTTTGGATACAGTCAGAAACTGATTTTATTTGTTAGTTCATTTAACGATGAATCATTTGTTATACAACTCAATCATAGTCTCTAGAGACAGGAAAGCTACCGTCTATTTAGTTTAATAGTAACGATGACAAAGCAGCTCTCAATTGTTACTCATAACTGTTTTTTAGCGTTACGCAAACTAAACAGTAACCGTCCTATTCCTACTAATCTCCTAATATGAGGGGCCATTGTAATAATACGACGTACATTTGCACAAACACAAACCATCACCGGAGTATTACATATTAATCGTCGAATAGTGTTAGTACGAATCAGAAACAATCTTACGGATTGCGAAAACAATTGGTTCAATTGCACGTGCTAGAACACAAGCCTGACTGTAAGAATTCGATACGTTTTCCTGATTTTGACGTTTTCCGTTTGCAGGGATAATATAGAAGCCCTTTGCCTTCTATTTGCTGGAAAAGACCAACAACTTTTGAATTATTGAGAGGAGAACAACCTCAGCATCCTCGATGGTCGCGACACTTCTAATATTTCCGGGTATTGCTAAAAGACGCGAACACCCACGAACACCCCAAATTAAAATCTGAGTTAGCCAATCGATAGAGCTCGTCGAGCTGAGTATAGCAACGCCTAATGAACACCCAAAAAAGTTTTTATAGTTTCGCTTTTTAAGCCTACATTTTGAATGAACACCCAAAGAAGAAAGGGTAAGAAGTTCTTACCTCTTATGAATTCTCTTATGAATTTGGTACACTTTTTTGGGTGTTCTTACTAAGAACACCCAAAAAAGTGTACCAAATTCATCTCCAGGTTATTCTGGGCTGTGGGTGAGATGTGGGTGAGCCTACCAGTACCTCACATCATCCCCACACCCACACCACACCCTCAGCCCAGAATAACCTGAAGATGCATTTGGCGTACTTTTTTGGGTGTTCTTACCCTTTCTTCTTTGTGTTCGTAGGTGTTCTTTGGATGTGCGTAGGTGTTGGTGGATGTTCGTGGGTCTTCATTCAAAATGTATGCTTAAAAAGCGAAACTATAAAAACGTTTTTGGGTGTTCGTTAGGCGTTGCTATACTCAGCTCGAAGAGCTCTATCGATTGGCTAACTCAGATCTTATTTTGGGGGTGTTCGTGGATGTTCGCGTCTTTTAGCAATACCCAATATTTCCAAGTTTATTGTGTTGAAGGCAGACGTTAATGGTATAATAATTATCATTTAAACCATCATATGACTTCTAATAATGATAATACGCAAGCAGTGCAAGCATAGGAAGCGTTTCAAAATATATTCCGGTCGGTCACTCGGTTGCTGTTCTAAGAAGAGTAAAAAAAGGTAATGCACGAAATTTTCTTCGTAATTTCACTATTTCTCATCCATTTTTAACTCAACAAATCCGATATTAACTACGTTGATAGAGACGGTAATTATGTACGCACTAGCGCAAAATAAATTTCTTGAAAATTTTTGTTGGCTTTCCAAATATATTCAAATGGGAGTCGAGTGGTTGTGATTGACTCTATTTACACCGTGTGGGGTAAAAAGAGTCAATCCATTCAAATACATGAAGATTTTTAAAAAGCATTCTAGCTCATTAACGATGAATGCTAATTAATTAAAAGTTATATCGTTGTGAAGCTCTACTCTCCCTCTATCGAACCATATAATTTTTGATCTTCATATCTGTTATCTTCATTAAGCTAATTACACCACACATGTGTCATTTTTTCAATTTTTGTCTTCGGAATAAAAAGCGTCACTCGTTCCTTTTAATGGGATTAAAAGAGTCAATCCGTTCAAATACATGGAGGTTCCAAAGAAGAAACTGTATAGACTTCCCAAAATCGATTTTAATATTATTCTGAGTATAAAAGTTGTTAATAATATCGTCATCTGTAATATATACGAAAACTTGCATTTAATTGCTAAACTACAATAAACTGTAAAAGAAATGTGTCTATGATAGGGTGATAAAAGAATAATCTTTTGACACATACCGGTTAATTGTCTTTGAAGAAGTAATCAAATCAATTAGTAAAGAAAACGAAGTATACGCTTATATAAAAAATATTAGAAAATGAAGTGTTGTGTAACAGCGGAATATAGGAACACAAGAATAGCAGAACAGCGACCGGTATAGATTTTGAAACGTTTCCGTAGTATGTAGTATCAGCCATTTTCCCAATAGTGGAAAAAGCAGATAAGTTTTATAAGTTAAGCGGTGGCAGAATTTAATACTTTAGAGCCAAGAGCGTTTCTTTCGGCCGGTATATTTTTTATGCAAACATTTATACTAGGAAATGCAAAATTCTACCCTTTATATTGTATGTAATTTAGTGCGACATCTCTTGGCAATTTTGTGAGATTCTTCACGTTTCTGTGAGCACATTAGAGAGAGATAAACAAAAAGTTATAGTATAATCGTCGGCAAATGGTTCGTAGTGCGATCTGTCGACAAAAAAAACTACAGTCGTATTCCTGATCAGAAAAAAAGACTATGAAAAGGTCTTTATACTCGATTTTAATTCGCTCATATATAAAAATATCCTTTTATTTCTACTGGCCAATTACAACTCGAAGAGTTAATCTTAATTCTAATTATGTACTCTCACGATCCCGCAATCATTAATTAACATGCTAATTAATAATGAAGTTGAGTAAAATTTATTTGAAAGAGAATCAGTGCTTCGAAAATCTTGTGGAGTTTATTTAATCAAAATTTTTTTAAATGGATTTCGGATCAGGTCACGAAGTTTGCCTTGTTGCACGTGCTCTCTGAACTGAAACTTATTTTAATCTAAAAAGCTCGATTATTGTTCCTGAGTTATGTATCAATATTTTCCCTTGAAAGATCCCAGAAACACAAAGATAACTTACTTGTTATGACTTTTCAATTTCGGAGCGCCACAATCAATATCTTTTTACGTTATGTGTGTGGTTCGTGTTACACGATATATGTGACCCGTCGGGGAACAAGTTTGGATGCCATCGATCAATAGAGCACCTGTTGAATTAGAAATTGCAAGGGATGTAAGTTTTAGGCGGCATTTATTGAGGGATCTGAGTTGCACTCCGGACAGACTGAATCCATTTTAGACATCCGGAGATAGCTGTTGTTTTGTTTTTCTTCTGGTTCGTTTTTGTTACTTCATAAAACGATATCTTCCTCTATCCGCCTGTATTTTTCCTTAATTTTTCGCTATCGTCTTGTTTTACCTCGTCATTTAATATTTAATCCGTGATATACGCTTGAGGGACCTGCAGCGTGCCGCTCTATGTTATGGAGACAAAAAGTACTGTCCATCGAAAAAATGTGTTTTTGTGCCCAAAGTGGCAAAAAAAGTGTGAAAAAATCGAATTCTTTTCAAAGATACTGCCCATGAACAACTCTTGATTTTTGTAATACGTCCATTTCCATGATCATGTTCAGCTAATGCAGAGCTCTAAGTACACTTCTAGGTGTTTCTTTACGCTTTTTTTAGATAAATTTTATTGATTTTTATCGTTTATGACGTGATGTATGCGATGAAAAGGTATTGAATTTGTGGTCATAACGACAGCTTTATATCACAGTTCATTTTCACACTTTTCTTCAGAAATGACAAAAAGCTATGCCACCAAATCACGAAATCGTCGAAATCAGTTTAACATGCGAAGGAAACTTTCTTGATCCTACATTGAAGAAAAAATTATATGATATTAAAGACAAACTGCAGCATATTTTGCATACTGGTAATATAAATCTTATAAAATTTCAATTGAATTATGTAAAACTTTCATTGGTTTTTTAATTGTAGGCCGCCATCAACGTTTCGAACTGAAGAAAATTGAACCTTGGAATAGTGTGAAAGTCACATTCGACATCCCCAAAGAAGCAGCTGATCGTCTAAAATTACTTGCTATCCAAGGAAATAAACGTCTCAAAGAATTGGGCATATTGTCTGTTGAAATTGGTCATTCGTCTACTATTTCACTGAAACAAAATGAAAGCGCACGAGATACGAACAGTAAGACTTTTAGTTGTTTGATGGTAAATAGTTGCCTCTTTCAGCTTCCACACGAAAGAGGAACTTTCTACATCCAACAGTCACTGTATTGTTCATTTTTAGGTATTGATCCACAACGAAAATTATCTTCCAACTCTAGCACTGCTGGATTATTATCCGACAGCTTGCAGCAGTCAGTTTCTACTACGGCAGCGACTCTCTCAGCGCCACAGTTACCATTTTTCGGTGCAAATAATGACACAATCTCAACTGGACGAAGAAAAGGGACAGATCAACAATCAACTCAGCGTCGTCGCGCAAGAGATCCGTCTACAACAACAAGCCGAAAAAAACGGACGAAAGCATCTAATTCAAATGCCCAACAAATTACAAACGCTATTGATTCAACTATATCAGAAACCAGATTTCAGTCGTCTGCCTCCGATACAGCTGTTTATAATAACAATACTACTACAAATAATTCATTGTTACCAGAGTCTTATAATCGATCGCTATCGTCGACAAATATTGATCAGTATGCTAATTCAAACGCTAAAACCGGAACAGTACCATATTCAACCAACTCAGGAACAATTCATGGTCAAAACCAACACCCTCAACGAACGACAACTGCAAACGATATTAAAACTGCTTGTCCACAACAAAATTCAACAACATTCAGTAGACCATTATCAACATCAGGAACAAATCAAAAATTCCAGTATATGCATCAACCAGCGAACTCTTTATTGGTCACACAACATCAAACAACATCAGATGATCTGTCATCTAATGGAAGACCGATGCAGATAGGAAGTACACCCGGTTATCCCACTCCTCATCCCCAACCACAGCAACAGTTTCATCATCCATTACATCCGCATTTACAACAACACCAACAAAAGTCAATGTCAATGCCAATGTTTAACTCGTCTCATCCAAGTCATCAGAATGTAACAGCTGTTTACGTTAGAAATAATAGTCAACCATCACAAACAAGTCCAGGTCCAATGAGGCAGAACAATGTTACTCCTAATATGGGCTCGTATATCAGTAACGCTGAACTTGCACGTACGTAAATAATTTCAGATTGGAATAAGGCTAATTGTTCGGTAAAAACAGCTGAAATTAAGAAAGTACTCCAGCTACTAACTTTACAATTTATTGATCATAGTTGGTAATTATTTTTTCTACAGTTTCTGTTTTTCCTGTTTCTAAGAACCGTTCAGCGTTGTTTTACATGTTCGAAAACTAATGATTAGATGGTATTAATAGAGCTATTTATCATATGTATTTAGGCAAACAAAATTTGCCTCGTTCCGCACCGACAAATTATACGAACAATATTGAGATGAATGGTGACCCGTTAAATAATGACTTATGGCTATCGTATCCTGATCAACAACAGCAACATTCAATTTACAAAACAAAAGTAAATGGTGTACATACATCTCCCCCATCATCCACAATGTCACTGAACACACCTCCGTCACCCGATTACATTCGTACATTAATGTCTAATAATAATGCAATGGTTGACCCTCAACAAAGTGGCAATCTTATGTTATCCGCTTCACCTCATGGACAAACAAAATGTAGCAGCGTTTCCTCATTATTTTTTAAACAACAACAAAATTCGTCCTACGATATGATGTTACCGTCGCCGAACACGAGAACAGTTTCCTCAGCACCGTCCTCAAATTTTAATCCAAATAATGCATCACAGATGTCAACAGTAAATAATGCGAATACTGGACGTACTTCAGCCAATTCACTCGTTGGAGTTTTTGGTAAGCATCATTTTGTGCTATTGAAAGTATCGTTTCTACAATCATCATAAAATACGCTAAAACTGCTCTACAAACTTGAAAATGTTAGAATTTAGCTTTTTCTAATGATTTATATTTCTGCTTTTCTGTTTTAGATGGTTCTCAAAATCAGTCCACAGGCTTTTCCTGAGATTTAACAGTGATTGCTTGACTGTATTGGGAAACGTAAGTTTTTGTTTGATATCGTCCTGACGAATGATGTACTATAGAAGCCTGTCCAATTACCCTTTTGATAAGCTGATTTTGTTGTAAGACGATAAGTGTTATGATTCTCAGTCGTACTCGTGAAATTTTACCAGATTGTACTATCCGTTAGTAGCTTCCTTTTATTTGATATTACAGTTGACTTTCTCACTCTCGTTTCTAGTTTTTGGCTGTTCGTATAAATATCGTCTTTATCTTCGAATGAGTATGTGTTACTTGGTCATACAATATGGATGTTTAATTCAAACAAACTTGTCTTTTACCCTATTCAGTTATTATCTAAATGATACATGTAAATATATTTTTATTTGATTGATAATAGAACTAAAACTATAAAGCACAACTGTGCATGACTTTGGCGAGGGACATAATGGTTTAACTGAATGAAGAGGAAGACAACACAAAATTCAACTTGTGTTCGTGTTTGCCTGCTTGTTTGTCTTTTGAGTTTTTTACTTTTCTTCGCTTCGCTTTCTTTTTCGAATACCATATTGCGGTTTTTTGTCATTCGTTCTTTTATATCAACTGAACAAAAACTTGTTGCTGTCATGTTTTTCTCTTCGAAAGCTAAACATTGATATGTAAATGTTGAGTCCGTCGAGCACTAGAGTAGAAACGGATGCCATCTGCCGTTGCGATGATGTATTTCAATTTTAATAACAGTTTCGCTTGTACATGTACATGTCTTTTCTTTTTGTTGTTGTTGATCGTGCTTTTTTTCTTGTACAAAATTTTTTACTCATAAAGAGTGTGTTAAATAGACCATAAACCCACCGGCTCGCCCGATTGCCATTTAAACGAGTTCTCTCTCTCTCTCTTTTTTTCATGTATCATTCCAGCTCATCCTTCCTCTGTGCTGCTCTTTTCTATTGTATTGATCCCACATTCATTTGGATTTTTAGACAGCTTAGGCGTGTTTGTTGTAGTTGTTCAGAGCTCGTGAATGTTGCTGTTGTTATTGATAAACACTTGTGTGTTATTCTCAAGTGTCTTTGCTTTTCTTTACTATTTGCCATAAACTTTGTTTTTGTTTATTTGTTGCCTTTTTATTCTGCGTTGTGTTTAACATAAATAAATACACGCTTCCAAACAGTTGTACATACATGATGATGATGATGATAATATATCTTCAAACAAATTTTTTTTACTATTATGTATTAAATATTGTTTTTCGTTTAAGAAAACATACTTGGAAGCATCACAAACACACACATGCTCATATTTGAGTATTTATCTATATGTCTTTTTGTATTTGGTTTTTATTCTAAACATTTTTCTTTCTCTCTGTTCTGTTTTTCTTTTTGTCACAAAAGATGAAAAATAAATTAGTTCCTCAATTGATTTGAACTGACAAAAAAATCCATAATGACATTTTAAGTATCAAACGGGTTGTCATACTCTTTCGATCCTATTGGAAAATTTAACCAAAGCGTTGATGATAATTGTCTGATATATCGAAAATATAGAGGCCGCATTTTGTACTAATAAAGTTGATACTGATATATATATATATATAACTTCATTTTAAATAATTGTTTTATTTTTTATTGTTGCTCTCTATTCAATTCTCTTAAACAAAGCGCATATCTTGCTCACACACAAACAAATACAAGCACACAGAGTTAATAAATAAATATGAGAATAGATAATACCAGTAAAAACACAAACGAGAAAAAACGAACAGAAAAAGTATAGCAGTGTTGTTTTTTTCTCTTCAACTAGAATTTGTTAAAAACAGAAAACATAAACAAGAAAAAATATGCTTTATACAAATATACCGATTTATTGCGTAACTTTCTTTCTTCGTATCGAAGAAAGCTTATGTGAAAGAAAGAATAAGTTGTCTTTCTTCAAAAATCGACATGTAATAATAAATTAAAAAATGGCAATCATTATTCTATTACCACTGACCCGACTACTTATTTACTTTTTTTTACAAGTCGAGAAAAATATATATATATATGGGTCAAAATAGATAAACTGAATTCAAACAATATTTAATCATTACGAATTTCTTCATTATTTATTGACGAAGCCATCGTGAAATGCTATTGCTTGATTGAAGAAAATTCTAAACACGATGAAACAATTGTTGATGTTGTAGATGACGAAGCAGTAAGAAAATTTGGTGAGCCCAATAGCGACGCTGCAACTGGTACAACTGGTGTCGTTGTATTGTCATTATTCATTGTGGATGCCATAATTTCAATAATAGACGCTGAAGACGTTTCAACGCTTGGTAAAAGTGATGAATCATGAACCATTGTTTCGGATAATAGTTGATGTCTAAACAAAAGAAGAGAAAACTTAGAGTTTACATGTTACTGCAATTAGAATAAGCTCTTTTCTGAAGTAAAATATAGTTCGAACGTTTCATAAAAGAATAGAATCCACGCAGCTAGCTGAAACACATGCAGAAGCTTGGAAGTAAAAGCACACATTCTTTGCAAATGTTAAAAATTATTGTCTTTTACTGGAAGTTTTTCCGGAAATCATCGGCTTAAATCGAACTATTTATTGTTAAAATAAGCTGTATTTGAAAGACAAGAATACATTCAATCTATACTTTTTAGAAGAAATAAAAAAGCTAATAAAGCGAGCTGAATAGAAAAGTATTTGCTTATAGCATAAAGCGAAGAATTCGTTGAACTGAAAACCAATGATAGGTTTTCATTAATACATCACTCTATGACTAAAAGAGACTGTCACTGTGGCAAAAAAATGAAATTTTTTTTAAAGATTATTATTGCAAAGAAAAAGAGCAGATAAATCAAAACACTGATACAAAAGACGTTAACGTTTAGAAAACGTAGACTTTCGTCTTAATATTTAGCAACGGTCTTAACAACAACCAAAGCGAATGAATAGCAGCATTTTTACACACAAACCGCGCTAAGCAAGAGCGTATATCTCAATCAACGAAATAATGTCTTACGTTTTTATCTAAATATAAAACTAATGTTTCTCAGAAGCGTTCACTCTGTTTACTTGAAGAAATAAAAATATAGAATGAAATAAAACAAAAACGTTCTTTGTAAAGAAGCATTATCTTACTTACTTTAACTTTAATCGGATACTTTCGTCAGAAAAACTAACATTTTTTTCACTTTGAATAGGTGAGCTAGCACGATTTGTGTTTATTATGATTGTTGTTGCATTAGTTGTCTGACAATGATGAAAATGAGGTTGTTCGCTAATAACTGATCGTGCGTAATCAGATGCACTACTTAATAAACTGCTTTTACGAGTGTTTGAGCCGTATATATAACATTCACCATATTCACCTGGTACAACACATGCATCTCTAAATGAAGAGGGCAAATATATAGTGAAAATAAAAAAATTGAGATAATAGCTTTCGAACATTTGTTAAATAAAATCGTAAATATTTACTTGATTGAACCAGCTAATGCTTTTAAACTATCCATTGTTTTTGATGATTTCTCGCTTATTGTAATACTTTCAATATCGTAATTTTTACAGTCATTCATTTCTGCTTGTACTTCAAGGCTAACAACGAGAAATGACAAAAAATTAAATTAGACTTTAATTGTGACATCAATACATTACCGATTAGATGCAGGTAGACTCTCACATATAGAGGCACCAGCTGTGCCAGCTAATGCTTTTGTACTTTGACTACTACGATCATCTATAAGATGATTAACACTGTTCGATAAACTATTTGACATTCCCAATGATCCATCACCAGTTGTTGGATGTGTAAGAACACTTTGTGTATCTAAAAATGGAAAAATAAATGAAACAAAGGATAAACAGCTGCCATTTATCGCGTTTCTTACCATTTAGTATGGCTCTTGCAATTGCAACATCACGTATATTGAAGGGTAGTATATTATCATTATTTGTTTCATTATCGTCAAGTAAATCATTTCGGTTACCACGACAACCGCCTGTACGACATAATGATATTGGAATAACACCATAAACGTATGCTAATAAAATAGGTACTCCGATACCTGAACAGAAACAGAAAACGATGTTTATTTCCTTCTCTCGTCTCTCTATAAAACATACCAACGGCTAGACCAGCAATAATGGGAGCAGCTACAATACTTCCAAGAACTCCCAATGTGACAAAAACATTTCGTTTTGATTTACTATTGCCTGATTTATTAAACTTTTTAAAAATCTAAAACACAAATTATTTGTTGTCATGCTTTATTCAGTATAAGTGTAATATCGTACCCTCCTTCCAGCCCATATTGGCACTCCAATAAAGATTGCTGGGACAGCTACTCCTGCTATTAATGCTATACCAACGGGAGCGCCTATCAACGTGGCTAATTGCCATAGTATTACTTTTTTTCGTGACCACTGTTTTTTTCCCCAAAATGTACAACCAGATGGGCTAAAATGATACTCTTATTTTAACTTCGATGATCTCTTTGAAATATAGTATTATCAATTACCTCAAATAATGTAAATCTGAAATTTCTTTCATGCATAGCCAACAAAATTCACACTCACACATCGGACATGTCATATGGTTCTGAAAAAAAGCAGTAGAACAAATCTAATCAAGCGTTGAATAATAAACACGACAGAAATAAACACTTACACATGACCCATCATCCATTTTTAATATTGATGCTTGACAGCGTGGACACGCTTTAATTTCATCTCCTAAGAAAACAGATGGATGCCCTTATAATCATAATGTTATGAAGATAGAGAAAAGATAAATGATAAACGAGCAACTGAGATATGTAATTTCTCAAAACCTTTTCCTTCTCAAATACTCATACTTCTTCGAAAGCCTCGAAGTAAAAAACTAACAATTTCACGTCAATAGATGGTTGAATTGTTGAAATACAAGTCTCTAGCGTACTAATGCAAAGAAACAACACTTTTGTTTCACCGAAAACTTTAACAGGTAAATGCGAAACCAAAACTTTGTTTCTGTTATTGATTGAAAGAACGCTGCGTCAGACCAGTCTTCTGGCTAAGACAGTTTGATAATTAGTGAAGAGATGATCTTCGAAGGCTATTAACCGCAGAGAAAACGGATCAGATTAGTCGTCGCTGACAACTTTAACGTGTTAGAATCCTACAGCACTGACAGATACATATCCTTCAACTCTAGCACAACATATCTCGAAGACATACTTTGATGAGCAGATATGATGCTTATAAATGAACCTGAGCGTAATTTGTTTGATGTTGACTTTTCTCTTGCAGCATCTTCACATGTTTGATTCGGATGCCACAGTTGTTTACAATGGTAGCAGAATGATGTGTTACATCCTGGGCGTAGACACTGAATTTCAGGACACGAAGCATAACCCGATGCTATTGCAGCAAATCTAAAATTTGTTTGAAAGGATAGTAATGAGACAACGGTCGAAAGACAATGTTGGTTGTCATAGGAGATGTGCTTACCCGCAGTCGGGCGACGGACACCACCTTGTATCTGGTATTGATTGTAATACTCTTCTGACCATAAACTCTTCATATTTTCGTATCAAATCTGAATTTTTAGTCAGTATCCGATTAATATCACATGGATGAATTTTTTCTATACAGTCTGCTTGTGGACAACTCAGATTCACTCGTCCTTCAGTTATCTCTAATTTTAAATAACTCTTTAGACAGTTTTTACAATATGAATGTCCACACAAAGTCAATTTACTAAATTGATCCCATGTATAATCGTAACAACATAATGCACAAGTATGGGGCTGATCATTGTCCAACGAATTATTGTTCGCATTAGTTGGATTCGAATATGGTTTCATTGATGTACGTTGAACGATATTTACATGTTCATTTGTCATATTAACACTATCGGTAGCGTCTAAAGTGGGCAAAACGAATATAGACGACGCACGAGCCGATTTTGTTTGTTGAAAATGCTCATTGTTACTAACAGAAGATGACGAAGAAGATGATATGGTAGAACAATGAAGTGGTGGGGGTGTGGTGGCTGTTTTTAGTGACGATTGTTGTTGTTGACGGCAAGAAGATGATGCATCAGTACTTGATGGTTTACGTCGAGAAAATCGAACAGCTGCTGCTGCTGCTGTTGTGGGACGACTAGCTGTAAATCTTAATAAATTAAACAATCGTCGGCGAACACTTCCATTATCAACATTTGATGATTGACTATTTCCATTGAAACTTGTTGTTCCTGAAAAGTCACAGATATGTAGGAATGAAGCTGCTAGAGTAAACTAGAACTGTCTCTTTCAAAGGGTATTTAAGACAGGTGGTTTATTTTCAACAATTTTAGATATACCGTTTTATGAATTTCGTCTTACTTGAATTGGTACTATTTGTTGGCTGATTGTTAAAGCTCTGTGTTGTAACTGGTATAAATAAAAAATTTGACGTTGCTGGATTTGCTGTTGTTGATATAACTGTGGATGTGTTAAGCGGTGAACATTCCCTCGTTAGCGTCGCTGATGATTCAGTATTTGTATTACGTTTCATAGATGTACGTTGTTGACGACGTTTGGAAAACATTTTGAGTTTTACTGAATACTAAATAAAATAAAAATAGATAATAAATATAAAAACACTTTACTCTAAATTTACATGTGTCATCTCTACAATAGTGGAATTTTTATCAGTATCGTTTCCTAACACAAGTTTATTACGATGTTTCATTATTATCGTACTTGTTTGAAATGAAAACAAGACGCTAGAATCGATGACAAATGTCACCAAAGATAGAAACCTGTGAAATTATTTTTATTATACTCTTCTAAGTCAAATTCAGAAAACCAGAAGTGGCTAGAATACTTTTAACGAAATAACTTAAGTTACAAAACCTTAAAGTCCAACAGGAGTCGTTAGCAATATCATTGAGATAATACTCTTTTTCGCAAAAGAATGCAAAACTAAAATTTAAGAAATATCAGAAAAGAATTTACAATAATAAAAAAAACGTAGACACGGACTTAAAATTATAATTTTGTTAAACTGAAACCACAGAATGTATTTTTATATTTGAAAACTGTTAACCATCTGTTCAAACTACTTCATAAAAAACGTTCTTTCGGAAGAAATCTCTAAGGAGTGAACAAATTCTTACTTACTTATATATACATCATATGAAAGTGTGTAAAAAGTTTAACGGTGATTAACTACCACTCTCTACTTCCAGTATTATACGAAAATACGTTTATGGATCTTGAATGATTAATTAACACATATATTCTACGTTTGGCGATGATGTTTATACACCAACAAACAATAAAAAAGGTAAAATGCTGACACGGTGCAGTGTGAGAACAAGATTACTTTGTCTGCTCAAGTGTATAAATTCATCAACAGTTAATTCTTAAAGACGTGCGAGAGATGAATGCTCATTGCTTTTCTTCGCCCACTTTTCTTTCTTGCAGGATGACGAATCAGTGAATCATAATGCTGAGCGAACTAGAGTAAATGGAACCATTGTAGAAACACTAAACCTCCAAACTTGTACCACTATCAGTGTGCTATACATATATATGCTAGTTTATGATAAGCTAGAGGAGAATCAGCTGTTTTTTTGTCATCCATCATTAACTTCTTACTTCTTTGTTTGAAATTTGATATGAATTTATAAATTAGGGGGTGATTTGAGTAAATATAATTAAATTTAATATTAGTGTACGAATTACTGTGCTGAAATTCCGTTGTGTTCGTCGAAGTTGAGAGATGTCGCTTATTTGCGATAGTAACTGATGGGCTTCTCAATTTAGAGACACAGTATTTCTATTTCTTTATAACTTTCTTGTTTGTCATTGAAACTCAGTGACTACTATGCTTTATCAGGTTACTTTTTCGATTTCGATGAAATAAAACTCATTCCGAATCAAGCTTCAAGTAATTATTTAATAAGAACTGCCATTCCAGTCCAACTTCTTCCGATTATTTCCAACGCCATGACAGCTGTCTTAGTATCTGATTCCATATTAGGGAACAGATTTGTCGTTTTAGTGCACTTACATAACTTTAAGCAGAAGTTTTCTTCTTAGCGCTAAGTTGTATTTAAGTTGTCGTTCGAAAAACACACCTAGGTCAATCCTTATTTTTTCACTTCAGTTTTTTTAAAAACTAGCCCTTGAGTCATAGTATCCATCTCATGCATTATACAGACATCATTGAATCGAGTCAGAGAGGTATTACCGTCTGTGTATGCAGGCATACTGCTTGACAGCTCAAGACTAGGCATGCACCAGTTTCGGTTAACCGAAACCGATCATAACCGAAAATGTTGCACAAGTTCTTGAAAATACGTCTGACACAAAATGAAGGAAGGATCTGTTGTTCAATCAACAACTGTTCATCCCGGAAGAAAGATGCACGGTGTACAAAATCAGAAATAAGCCAAATAAGTGGTATTTCTGACTTTTCACCGTGAAGGAAGAGTTTCCCAAAATTGAGT
Organism: Didymodactylos carnosus; assembly: GCA_905250885.1. NCBI lineage: Eukaryota > Metazoa > Rotifera > Eurotatoria > Philodinida > Philodinidae > Didymodactylos > Didymodactylos carnosus. The sequence continues at coordinate 89,977 of CAJNOQ010000041.1, forward strand.
TTAGCAAAAAAACTTAGCAATGTTAATTTCCTAGATTTTATTTGCTCGGCACACATTTATACAAATCAATCTTCAGAACGAAAAGCCGTAAATATTAGTTTTCATCGTGAAGGTCGATTTGTGTAAACGTGTGCCGAGCAAATAAAATCTAGGAAATTAACATTGCTATACTTTTGTTGCTAAACTCAATTTTGGGAAACTCTTCCTTCACGGTGAAAAGTCAGAAATACCACTTATTTGGCTTATTTCTGATTTTGTACACCGTGCATCTTTCTTCGTAGTTGAACAACAGATGCTTCCTTAATATTCTGTCAAACGTATTTTCAAGAACTTGTGCAACATTTTCGGTTATGATCGGTTTCGGTTAACCGAAACCGGTGCATGCCTAATTACATTCTATCGTGATAAATCAATGTATTTTATTTTGTTTACCTTGTTTCAATTCACAACAGGTTGTTTCTTCTGGACAAAATGATTTTTCATCTAAATAAGAAAAACAAAAGGATTATTAAGAAGGCATAAACAATCTTTTATTCTCTCTGTCATTCACTAACCTGGACATTGGACAGTGCGTAATGATTGTGGTTCATGTGTAGCTAATTTATTATTTATGGCTGTTGATGGAATAGTTTCGACTTTCATTGCTGGATGTTTCTTCAATAATGGTATGGAAACTCCTTCATATTTATCATGATCACATTTGAATACTTTCAAATCACACTTATAATGTGCTGGACAACCTTTGCAACCGAAAAAAAACCGCAATAGATAGATACGTATGAAATTCTTGAATACATACAATGTTTATGATCGGAACAACAAACCTAAGAGAAACAGAAGAAAAAACGGATTACGAGCTTGAAATACATTGAAAAACAGTCTGAGTGGGATAGAAACGTACAGCACTTTCTACCGGACAACATCCCCATGTAAATTCCGGTGTTATACAACAAGTAGATGTTGATGGACACAAACCTCAAAGTAGAAAATAAAAGAGAAAGAACTGAATATTGATGAACTGAAAACACGTGTCTTACTTGTCGCATCCGGACAAATGATTTGTGACTGTACAGCTAAACTTAATCGTTGGTATTTCTCTTCTTTGACATGAATGTCGACCATGGGTAGTGCTTCATCAGTTAAACTATTATCTTCTAAAATGAGATAGGAGAGTGATAAATAAATAATTCATAGAAATTAAAATTT